>PVHP010013193.1:0-41471 GCA_004024765.1 Zapus hudsonius | reverse complement strand
AGTGTGGAGACGTGTGTCCAGGCAGATCAGGGTGACGATGAGCCCATTGCCCAGGACTGAGCTCAGGTAGAGGAGCAGGAACGCAGGGAAGAGGACCCTGTTGGTCGTGGGGTCCCTGGAGAAGCCAAGCAGGATGAACTCAGAAACCCAGGTTTGGTTCTGCTCTGGAAGCATCAGCATGGTGGGGCCTGTAGGAGAATCACATCCTTCTTTGAGTCATGCAAACATGGGAGCCTGGCAAGAATGCCAGCTGTGGAGGCAGACAGGCTGGATTACTGCACTGAACACTCTTAAGATCCTGTGAAACCTTCCACAAGTGACTCACCTTCTACACACCTCAGTCTCGGTGTCTATAATGTGTTTCACAATACTCATCATGTGGGATTTTTGAGTATACATCTATTAAAATGCCTTGAAACACAAGAGATTAAAATATTCATATGTAATCTGACTCACACTCCCATTCCTCCCCCCACCGTATGCAACTAGTCATTTACATTCCTAGCAATACCCAGTTTGTAGCAATGAGGCCCAGGTACTGAAGCTCTTACAGTACAAGATCCCTCCACCTCACACATTTGTCTGCTGTGTTAAAGGCCTCCTCTGGTGACACCATGCAATTCATTCATCTTGGCAGCTGGTGCAACATGAGGCACCATCCATAGAGGGTGACAGAGAGCCCTGAACCACAGCAAGCAGTAGGCAGTACTTCTGTAGCTGCTCCAGTCCTCCTCCTTACAGGGCTCAAAGCCAGTGGGGTGGGGAGTTTAAGGACCAGTAGTGCTCACCTCAAAGGACCTCGATTCACAAACACTCAAGATGCACTTGGCCACACTGTCCCCTCCTAGCAACTATTCTCTAGGCCACTCTAGTGGGCTGCTTTCAAGTTAAACTCTAGGGAGCTATTTCATCAAGGTGATGCCTGTGTACAAACTAGCATCTTAGGCAAAGCTTTCTCTGCATGATGACCACTTTGTACAAACTCTGGCAGTGCCCAATGGTAGGCTGTGGACATATGTACACAATCACAAATACACTAAAAATATTTATAAATTACAAAAATAGTGATTAATAAGTAGGAAAGTAGACAACATATTAACTGACTATCTTAATTACACCTTCAATAATGAGAAAATAGAATGCACCTCCGGGTGTGCCATCCTAACAATGTGACACCTGCATAGTACCTGAGACGAAATGTGTAAGTCATGAAGGTATACCCCAGACTGAGGAATGTTCTATAAAATAGTAAGTCCCTAACATTAAAAATCACCAATGTATAGCCAGGCGTGTTTGTGCATTCCTTTCATCCCAGCACTCAGGAGGCAGAGGTAGGACAATCACTGTAAGTTCAAGGCCACCCTAAGACTACATAATGAATTCAAGGTTAGCCTATGCTAAAGCAAGACCCTACCTTGACAAACCAATTTTTAAAACTTGCCCAAAAGATTTTCAAAAACCACTAGTGGAAAACAAAGAAATGCTGATATCTGCCAGTGGAGAGCTGCTGATCAAAGAGATCAACGAGGTCCCATAACAAGACAAACTTAGGTCAAAGCTCCTGAATACCCACCACAGGCAAAAGATAAGAGCCTGTTGCTGAATATACCACAGACTGATGTCACACAACACGGAGAGAAACTGCTGGATCCAGAAAGATAACCAGCTCCCAGATGGTAGTCTGTGTAGTGCTGGAAGGCATTACAGGAGCTTTCAGGGGAAATTGGCCAACGATATTTGGAGAAAGCAGAAGACATGATATACAGCGCGGACCTGTTACGAGAATGCTGAGGACTCTGCTATACAGCAGAAACTAGCAAGTCAAGAAGTGCTCATCTGTGCAACATTGATGCTTAACCTAGCTGTGTCATCAACGGCTTGCTGATTGGCTAAGAGATCTGCTGGGTGGCAAAGAACCCTTAACTAGAACCGGGACCCATGACAAACTCTTATGGAGACCAAGAAATAAATGCCAAAGAGAAACCCCCCTAACAGGTGTCTACAGAGAGGCTACACCCATTAGAACCTAACATATTAACAATGTTTATGTCATTTAACCTATACTGGTCTCACTCTCTGTTGGAGAGTCTGTTGATATTTTTCAGAAAGCAATGAAAACCGTGGACAACTCAATTCTACCAACAGGACCTGGGATGATGGCCAACATCCAGGCAGGAGATGAACCACTCCTAACTTATCATATAGAGCCCAGACGAAACCTTTGGGGAAGTGGTGAGATGAGCAAGAGACCTACCTCCACAGCAAGTCAGATAACCTATGAAAGGATAATGCAGACAGACATCAAGGATACCCAACATAGTCCAAAGCAGAAACCAGAGACTCTTAAGATCTCAACACTAAAGCAGACTTAAAACTCAGCCACCATGACTCAGGGAACATTTTAGAAGAAGGGGTAGAAAAATTGTGAGAGCCATGATGGGGAGAATATGCATAGGCATTGTCCCCCTTAACAACAACACACAGAGAAAGAAAAACTGGCCACAGGTTATACAAATCATAACCTCCAATCCCATGGACTGGTCCAGCAATCCCAATAAGGAGGGCCCACAGAGGGTTGGGGACAGGAAGAAGGGAAAAGGGGGGTACCATCACAAGGCTTTCTCCTACAATGTATCTAATTATATACAACTGATCAGGGATGGGGAGGGGGGGAATTGGGGAATTCGGGATAACAACGCATGGTTTGCCCACTAAATAATGTAACTCATTATGGACAATAAATATATATTTTTAAAAAATTAAAAAAAAATAACTATGTTTTTTAAATGCCAGTGGAAAACAAATGTTGATATTATTTTTAAAATATTTTATTTATTAGAGAGAGGGAAGAGAGAGAAAAAGGAAGAGAAAGACACACACAGAGAGAGAGAGAGAGAGAGAGAGAGAGAGAGAGAGAGAGAGAGAGAATGGTCACATCAGGGTCTCCAGCCACTGCAAATGAACTTGACACACCACCATCCTGTGCATCTGGCTTTATGTGGGTACTGGAGACTTGAACTTGGGTCTTTCTGCTTTGCAGGCAAATGAACGCCTTAACCACTAAGCCATCTCTCCAGCCCACAAATGTTGATATTATTGAATAGAGTCTAGGAGACAAAAGCAACTTATAATATATGATATATGAATATAATATAATATAAATAATATAATATGCACATAAAAGCAGGAATTCTATAAATTAGTGCTGTATTTGATAATAAGTCCACATTAGCTGCACTGTATCGGGTTACTTGAAAAATTGTTACATGTTGAATTTCATAAATTTGAAAAACCCCCCATATTAGAGAACATTCTTATTCATAGAAAATATTCCCAAGATGTTTATGACTAAAGCATCATGATATGTATAGATTACTCTTAAATGATTTAAAAATTCAAACAACATTAACTTGATATTAAGAAAAAGAATGACAACGCATAAGAAAAGCATGCATATAAAGAAAGTCTAAAATGAATATAAAACAGTAACAAAGTCGTGTGGGATTTAAAACTAAGGAAGCTCGTGACATCAATGGCATAATAAATGGAGGAGGTAAAAGGAGGCAGGATGATATAGGTATTTAGCATAAATAAAAAGTTGGTGGTGGGGCTGGGGAGATGCATGTACTTGTTTTTAAACCCTTACAGAATAGGTTCTGTTCCCCATCATCCTATTAAAGACACATGCAAAACAGTGGTATGTGAATCTGAAGTTTGTTTCCAATGAAAAGACCCTGCTGCACACACATTGTCAAACTGACATGTGAAAATAGATTAAAATATTAAACTAAAAAGCAAAAGTGACACTGATGTAGCTTAGTGTTAGAGCACATGCCTCACATGTTCCATGTCCTGGGTTAAAGTTCTTAATGGTGAAAAAAAAAAGAGATTTGTTTGGGATTACATAGCTGCTATAGTAGGCCTGGACTTGAGCCGAGGACATCTAACCCCCAGCCCACTCTTCCTCCTCTGTGTCCCTTACTTCCAGCAAGTGGGATCTCAGCTGGGGAGGTGAAGGGTGCACACTCCTCACATCTGCACAGCAGGGTTCAGCACAGGACACTGGAAGCATGGCTGGGTAGACTTCAGAAGAGGAGGGAAGGGTACCACACAGGACAGGACCACAGCCCTCCTAGGGCAGAGGTGGAGTGGGAGGGGAGCTATTTCTCATGAGGAGCTTTGCTCCATATGTTCTCACAGGGGAGTGCCAAAGGTTGTGGTGTGTGTGACAGCCAGCGGGAATATCAGCACTAATCAGGAGTGTAGAAAATTATTGTAATGTCTCTCTATCTCCATCTTTCTCTTTCTCTGTGTCTTTATTTCCTCTCTCTCAACAAACAGGATTCCTATAGAATGGAGGACACCATCAAGTCAACCTAATTACTCAACAATTTATCAGCCCAACAGTTTCCAGTTACATATACAGTATTTCACACCAGGATGGATGAGCTAGGCATTAAATTCCAGCACTAACGAGGCAGAGGCAGGAGGATTCTGTCCCACAGAGCATGGGCTAGAAAGTAAAAACCTGAGTCTAAAAGCAATTGCAATGATGCTAGAGATAGGGCTCAGAGGTTAAAGGTGCTTCCTCTAAAAACTATTGCAAAACCTACCATGCTCACTCACTACAATCCCAACACTTGGGGAGTGGACACAGGAGGACGAGGAGTTCAAGGGTAGCCTCAGCAACATGGAGAGTTTTAGGGCCAGTGTGAGTGACATGAGACTGTTTCTAGAAGCAATTATTACACTGTGTCTCAGGGATGGGGGAGGGCTCCTTCCAGCACAGGGACACTCCGCAGCATCACTGTTAACTAGGAGCATAGCTGCCTTCCAGGACATGGACCCTCCAGTGGATATGGCTGTCTGCCTCTCCTGAGAACCTTGGGATCAAGACACTGGTTCATTTGTTTCTTTCTAGTACCTAGAACATGACTGGACACAAACTAGCACGAAACAATTACTAAATGAACAAAGGGAAGAAGGAAGAAAGGGAAAGGAGAGGAAAGAAGGAGAGGAAAGAGAAAGGATTGGGAAAAACTGAGGGAAGGGAGAACAGGGCTTGGGATGTCCACACAATGGCCCTGAAGATAAGTGTCTCGTGACTTCTGACCTCCAACTGCACAGTGTTGGGGATCCCACCCACAGCCCCAACACCAGTGACCATCTCACCCATGACGGTCCACAGAATGTGCCACTGAGTGGCTTCCTTTTCTCCAAAGGAAAGAGACGACATAGGAAGCAACCAAGGCAAGAACATCCAGGGAGTCAGGATTCCAAGCAGTCCAGCCTCCAGAAGAGGTCGAGCAATCTGAGAGTTCTGAGAGCCCTCCACCTCATCCCCATAGAGCAAGGCAGCACTGGCTGCTGAAGACCTTCCCCAGAAGACTGGAATACAAACAGACAGACTGAGTCTCTGCCCAGAGGGAGGAGCAGACGAGGTTTTATGGACCTGCTTCTCACCTGGCCTTCCTAGGAGAGCTGAGCAAGAGCCACCATGTCCCCAGTGGGGATGAAGCTCCCCACACGCTGTCAACAAGGATGCTACAAGAAATAGCACCTTGGGGGCAGAGCATGAAGGAAGAACGCACAAGGAGAGGAGTAGGGAACAATTTCTTTCCCAGCTTACTAGTGAGATATGACCACCTTGCAGGGGTAGGGTGTGGGCTGAGACCTAGTCACCAGGCTGACCAGTGGAGGACTTAGCTTCTCCCTGTGGTTATTCTTTTACTGCCCAGAGCACCTGAGCCCTGATTTGTCATTCCAGCCATGTTTGAGTCCCACCTTTATTCTGCCCCAAATTGTCTTGGGCAAATCAAAGCCTTCCCCACCCCTTCTTTACCTGGAACGAATGCTGGAAAGTCATGCAACCCCTGAACTGATAATTAAGTGTCCACTATGACATGTGAACTTCATACCAGGTCTCAAATCAGAATCTGGAGAGAAGCATATGGAAGTTAAGTTTCATACACATGACATGTTTTGCAGTGTGTTTATTATTTGTCATTATATAGTTTTATTTGGGGGGAGGGGTTTACAGCAACCATTTAAGAGACCTCGGATTTTTGGGGTGTTTGAACAGTATTTCAATGGGTGAAAACGATGGGGACATTTAAAGTAGTGCTGGGTACAGCAGTGGGGCTCATTGCCCCTTAACTTTTTTAAGTATTTGTGATAGTTTGAATGCATGTCCCCCAATAGTTTCAGATTTTTAAAAATTATTTATTTATTTATTAAGAAAGAGACAGATAAAGAGAGAGAATGGGCACACCAAGTTCTCCAGCTATTGCAAATGAACTCCAGAGACATTGTGCGTCTAGGTTTATGTGGAACCTGGGGAATCAAATTGGGGTCCTTAGGGTTTGCTGGCAAATGCCTTAACCTCTAAGGTATCTCTCCAGCACTAGATTCAGTTTTATTCAGTTTGCCTCTAGCTGCCTGGATGGAGGGGGTGTCACTGTCAGTGAACCCTAGGGTCCATCTCTAAGATGTTACTGGGGGCAGGTCTGGAATTCCTAAGGTATGCAGAGAGCAGTGTGAGTTCTGCCAGAAGTACACTGCTATTTGCTGTTGTGTGATGCTTGTGATGGTTTCTCTCTGTGTGTTGGATCTGAAAAAGGAGCCAGCTCTTTGGACATTATGGAACTTCGGGATCTGTTTGCTTCAAACGAATTCTTTCCTCTTTCCATAAACTATGTCTGGTTTGGAGGTTCATCCTAGCAGCTGAGGCTGACTACCACAATATTTATATTTATTTATTTGTTTGTGTATTTATTTCAGAGAGAAAGAGGCAGACAGAGAGAGAAGAGAGAGTATGGGGTGCCAGGGTTTGTTAGCACTGCAAACAAATTCCACATGCCTACACCATTTTGTGCATCTGGCCTTATGTGCATCCTGGGGAATTGAACCCTGGCCATCAGGCATTCATTGCAAGCAAGTGCTTTTAACCACTGAGCCATAAATCCAGTCCCATCTTTTATCCTCTGTATAGTCTATTTCCCCCAGAGGCCAGGACACTGAAGCACCGTGTATGAGATCTCAGGTGGGGTCTGATAACCCTCCCCATGCCCTGCTCCAGGAAGTCTTATGAGCTGCTTTTGATAAAAGTTGAAGATAGTTGTTTAATCTTTTCAGTGTGGAGGAATTTTGCCATACAACAGTGTTGACCTCTGGCTCTACTCTGAATCTGTACAGCTCCACATAAAGATGGAGGGCTATCCCCTAGGACATCCTGAATGGACTGTCATCCTTGGGCAGAAGTATGGGCCTCCCAACTATGGAAACTAAGAACCAATTTCTCAGAAAGTATGTATTGGCTTTCTATTCGCCTTTGGTCTCTCTCACAACACAGGGTCTCCTAGCCCAGACCCCTACACTGGGGTTTCCTGCTCTTCCTCGCCAACTGGGGGACAGAGTGTTTGCTAAAATTCTGGAAGGAAAATAAGCTGGAACCAGCTTGGCAGCGACACTTTTTGGTGCTCTTATCCACTGAGGCTGCCTTTCGCACATCCTCAAAAGAGGATGGACTCATTACACTCAAGTGAAGACAGCAACGAAAAATCTGTAATGGAAAGTGAGGCCATTTGGGATATGCAGAGGACATCAGGAGAGCCCATGAAGTTAACTTTAAAACTTAGAAGAAGATCTTCCCCCAGTGAATAGTCCTAACCCCGCACCCTCCCTGTTCACCTGTTCCATATTGTAGTCTGGTGTTTGCTATTCTTCTGTTGACTTCAATAATTCTGCTTCTGTCCTGCCTGCATAAACTGATGCCCTGCTAATTATCACTGAGAGTCTGAGAAAGTGCAAGAGAAAGGTTTTTTTAAGTCTTTTATTTGCTTATTTAAGAATGAAACAAAGAGAGAGAGGGAAAGAGAGAGCAAAAGAGTGAATGGGCATGCCCGGGCCTCCTGTCACTGCAAATGGATTCCAGATGCATGTACCATTTTGTGTGTCTGGCTTTTCCTGGATGCTAGGGAATAAATTTTGGGCTGTCAGGCTTCAAAATCAAGTGTCTTTAAGCATTGATTCATCTCTCTAGCCCTGAGAGCAACTGAATTTAATCTATCATAGGACAGAGTGATGAGAAACTTGGTGATGAATGTAACCAATGGAACCTCTCCACTAAATGTTCAGTTTGATACACATTTAGTTTCATCCTATGAAAAATTAGAAAGTCAAAGACAACTTTCTGGAATGGACAATGATTCATATCCTCAGTTTCCCCAACATGTAGGGCACTGGTCTACCACCTCTATGTCTTGAGTTGGACCACTCATACCAGGCAGACATACACTCCAGGGATTTCTTCCTCCCACCCCCAGAAGCTGTCTAAGAGGACTCCAGAAAAAGGTAAAAACTGTAAGGGGAGATGCTCCAAGAAATTGCTAAAACCTCTGTTGCAATCCTCTTTTCCTAATAATAAACAAGCTCCTAGAATTGGACCAAAACCCATCCATTATTAGAATGTAATGCAGTAAGGGTATATATGCCAGGTAGAAATATTTAAAATGTAAAAGCCTGGGGACATTTTCTTTTGATGTTATCACTAAACCTAGCCCAACCTCTAAACCAGAGATTCCTGGAGCTAAAAATGACCCTAATTAAGTACATCTAGTAGAAGTTAAAGATTTAAGACAGACTACACACAGGTTGATACCAAGTAAGGAGAAACAAAATACTTGGTGAGAATAGCTCAGATATGTTGTCAGCATATTAAATAAGAGTGATTGAGGTTGGGGAGATGGCTCAGTGGTTAAGACCCTTGCCTCCAGTGCCTAAGGACCCAGGTTCAATTCCCCAGTACCACCTACATAAGCCAGATGCACAAGGTGGCTCATATGTCTGGAGATCGTTTGCAGTGGCAGGAGGCCCTGGTGCACCCATATCCCATATTCTCTCTCTCTCTCTCTCTCTCTCTCTCTCTATATATATATATATATATATATATATATATATATATATGCATATATATGCATCCCTCTGCTTGCAAATAAATGAATAAAATATTTTTAAAAAGAGTAATTGTTATGCTTGGGCTGCAGGGAAGCCAGAAGCCCAAGTGCTCCAATTTCCCCTAGGATGGGCCTCAGATGTCCTAGGGAAGGCATGCATATGCTTCTCTTTCAGGATGAGATGCCCTGGGGAAACCTGTCTTGTAAGACCTAGTTCCTTCACTTCCCAGCCAATCTGAGGATTTACTGAGGCATAAACTCCCTCAAACTATCTGACCTCCCTTAACAGGAACCAATTACACCTGCTTAGCATGGAGGAGAGGCTGGAGAGATTGTTTTGCATTTAAAGGTACTTGCTTACACAGCCTAATGGCCTGGATTCAAGTCCCCAGTCCCCATGTAGAACCATATGCACAAAGTGGCACATAAGTCTGGAGTTCGTTTGCAGTGGCAGGAGGTCATGGTGTGCCCATACTTACTCTGTATCTGTCTACCTCTTCTCTCAGTCTCTCAGATAAGCAAGTGAAAATATTTTTAAAATAATAAAAAAAAAGAAAAGTGGGGGAAAGTATTAGATTTTGGGGGAAATGTTTTTATATGCAATTAGGGTCACTTTACCTTTGAGGAGATGCAAAACCATGCCAGCCTGAGCATACCGGGCAGGTGTCTGTGGTATTACAGTGGACTGTTGCTTGAGACCTTCTCAGACAACTGGAATGGGACTGCCCATTGGTCCAGTTGGTTATACTTTTCACTATTGCATATTGCCAACATACCCAGGATCAACCCCAGTCTTCCTGTCAAAGAAGGGAGCTTCCCATCCCAGGAGTCATATGACCCTAATATCTATATAGATGATTATGATATTTAAGTTTTGTTGTCAACTTGACCTGTTAAAAATCCACAAAAATCTTGAGTGTTGTGTGGTGTATTTCCTCCAAATTGAAGAGAGAGTGGAGTCTCAGAGGATTCAGGAAGTCATATTAGCTAGCAACAAACATCCCTTCCTGGGAAGGCATTGAAGGAAGGCAATCCAGAGACTCAGGAAGTCAACAAGTCTGGGAAAGGGTTGCAAGATCCCACCCTAAAGCTATATAAAGGGGAAGGAAATCTCTCTCTCCTCCTTCCTGGCTGCTGGTGCTTGTGACTTGGACATGCATGTATCCATCCTGCTCATCTATCCCTTCATCAGCACTGGAATGAACTTTCCTCAGCCTTCCAGCCTGAATTGAAGACCAGTGGCTCCCCAAGAAGGCTTCAGCCCTTCAGTGCTGGTTTGGGACTGCTGAGACATCCAGCTATGTGGACTGAGTGGCCACTGGTTCCGAGACTCTCGGGCTTGCAGACTGCTATTGTGGCACTGCTGTGAGCTCATCCAGTAAATTCCCTTTCCACTACAGTTCATTCTATCACTTTTGTTCCTCTAGAGAACCCTGACTAATACAGCTATCTATTGGGGTACCAAGGGGAGTCCAGTGAATTCAAGGCCAGGAATCAAATAGCAACAGGATTCAAATCAGTACAATTTTGGTGTCTAAAGAAAAACATAGATTGGATAAACTATGCACATTGCAATCAGCAAAGATTTGTCAATTACACTCGAGATGAAAATGAGGGTATAACCAACCAGTTAGATGCCACCAATACAATGGCACAAGAAAACAGACACTCTGAATATGACATTAGCCAATCAGGGAGGAAGGGATCTGTGTGATGACAGGTGGCTCATGTTGCACTTCTATTCCTAACAGTACAGCTGCTGGTGGTGCCATTACCAAAGCTCTCCAGGACTTAACTATTGTAGCTAGTGAGTTGGCCAATAACATAGGAATACATAACCCGTTTTCATTTTTCTCTTTTAATCTTTTCAAAAAAATTATTAATTAAGACTTTTACTTTATGAACATATTACCTATTGGTCACATTCCCAGTGGGTCTTACTCTATGCTCTCTCCTGTGTCCCCATTCCATTGAGGTTCCTTCTCAGAGGGATTATTGGCATATAGCATCATGAATGCACCAGTCAGTCTCTGTGGGGAGGACAATGTCACAAAGTACACCTTTCCACAGTCAACCTACAACTAGCAAAAAACATGAACAATAAATGAACTTTTGTCTTGTGAATCGCTGACATTAGTGAGCTGCTTGCTGTTGCCCCACAGTGCAGCCAGTTCATCTAGAAGCCAATTAGTGTCAGGAATATTTCTTCCCCTAAACACAAACAGTATTGGTTCAATGTTGTTTATCTACAGTGAAGATTCTGTTCCATTCTCAATCATGAAATGTTCTAGACCAGGTTTCCCTTGAGTCTTAGTTCACCCTACCATGTCCCATTACCTTGAGGAAAGCCTGCTTAATGTCCTTGTTCCTCAGACTGTAGACCACAGGGTTAAACAAGACTGTGAAGACATTATAAAAGAGTGAGATCTGTTTATCTCTTTCAGGGGAGTAGCTGGAGTTGGGCCGCATGTAGGTGTAAGTGGCTGGAGCATAGAAGAGGGTAGCCACCGTCAGGTGAGAGGCACAGGTAGAGAAAGCCTTGCAGCGGCCCTGAGTGGACTTGATCTTGACAATAGCCATGACGATATGAACGTAGGAGGCCACAATGAGGGAAAGAGGAACAATGATCAAAAAGACACTCAGAACCAGATCCACCATCTCAATGAGGTGGGTATCCATGCAAGCCAAGCTCCGAACAGAGGGACCTTCACAGAAGTAGTGGTTGACCTTATTTGGTCCACAGTATGGCAGCCTCATGGTGTGGAAGGTATGGATCAGAGAAGCAAGGAAACCACAGGTCAATGTCCCAGCCGCCAACTGTATGCACAGGTCCCAACTGAGGATGACAGTGTAACGCAGTGGGTAGCAAATGGCCACATAGCGGTCATAAGCCATGACCACAAACAAGACGCTCTCAGTTGTGGTCAGGGCACCAAACACAGACATCTGCAACCAGCACCCAGCAAAGGAGATGGTCTGAGAGGGAGAGAGAAGATGCACCAACATCTGGGGTATGGTGGTTGTAGAGTGGCCTGCATCCATTAGGGAGAGGATACAGAGGAAGAAGTACATGGGAGTGTGGAGACGTGTGTCCAGGCAGATCAGGGTGACGATGAGCCCATTGCCCAGGACTGAGCTCAGGTAGAGCAGCAGGAATGCAGTGAAGAGAACCCTGTTGGTCGTGGGGTCACTGGAGAAGCCAAGCAGGATGAACTCAGAAACCCAGGTTTGGTTCTGCTCTGGAAGCATCAGCATGGTGGGGGCTGCAAGAGAATCACATTCATATATATATATATATATATATATATATATATATATATATATATGCATGGTTTGTCTGGCAAGAATTCTAATTATAGAGTCAGGCTGTCTAGGATTTCAGCTGTGGGCTTCCTACTCCATTCCTGTGTAGACTTTGCTATTCAAAGTTGAGCTTTAACCCAATCCACACCTGCCTTCCTGGCAAGGTGGGGTCCTAATCTCCAGAGGAGATATAGTTCATTAATCTTATATATGATGTCTTCATATATTTTCTGCTTTTCTGTTCTTTTTAAAAAGCTGAACCGTTGGCCACAATCTTGACCACCTTCAAACTCAAAATCAGCACGTCTAACTATAATCCCTCTGCAATCTTTCAAATGTAAACTCCATCAATGATTAGCCTTTATAAACAATCCCCAGATGCACTTTCTTTCTTTAAGTTTCCTAATTAGTTACCTACCACTTGTACTTTCTACCTATAACCTCCAGAGTAAACAGATGTACTTTCCCTCCTAAGAAAAGGTGAGCACTCCTTTCAGCCATCACTTCTCCAGTGGTATTTTGCCCTATGAGGTCACTTAGTTACAAAATTTATTTGTCTGAAATGTTGTCATGTCACTTCCCCCAAATTATTCCCTCTTCTTCTACATTTATTCCTAATGAACTGCAAGTGACCTATCTTCTAGATGCCTCAGTTTCATCATCTATAAAACATGTCTCACAATACTCATCTCGTGGGATTGTATGAGTACACATGTAAGAAAATGCCTTGAAGCACTAGATAGCAAAATATTCACATACATTTTCACTCACACTCCGATTCCTCACCCCAGAGTGCACAACTAGTTACTAAATATGTCTAGTAACAACCAGTTTACAGCATCTGAGCCCAGCTATTGAAACTCTTTCCTTGGAGTTCCCTTCCACCTTGCACAACATTTACCTGGGTTTATATTTTATCTGGGTTTATATTTATATGGCACATCTCCTCTTATGTAATCCTTTCACCTGACCTGTTGGTACAACATATATCTTCATCCATAGAGCGCTGAACCACAGCGAGCAGTAGGAAGTACTTCTGTAGCTGCTCCAGTCCTCACTCCTGACTGGGCTTGAAAGCCACTGAGGTGGGCTGTGTAAGCACCAGTAATGCTCACCTCAAAGGACCTTAATGGAGGAACATCTGTCATGCACTTGGGCTATACTACACCCTTCCAGCAATTGGAGCCCTGGCAACTCCAACAGCATACTTTCAACGTTAAACTCTAGAGAGCCAGTATATGGCACATCTCCTCTCCACTCTCAGGTCAAGTCTAAAAACCAACCTGCTCCACCTCTTAGGCAATGATTTCTGCTGAGCATGGTGGCCACTTCTGTGCAAACTCTAGAAATGTCCATGGGCTGTGAATTCCTTAAGTCATAACCTTTTGGAAATAGTCGAACTATCTGCTGGGCAGAGTACAGACACATGGCTATAATCCCATACCTTGGAAATGAGAGGGAGGAGGACTAGGAGTTTAAGTGCAGCCTCAGCTACATAATGAGTCTGAGGCTAACCAGGGCTACATGAGACCCGGTCTCAAAACACTGTCTGAATCTCGGGCATTTTTCTTCCTTTCCCCATCCTCTTTCCTGGTTTGTGTTTTTGGTCAGGAGCAATGGAAAGAAAGGAAGTGACTCCTGGACCTGTCTTCAGCAAGGAATGGTAGCTGCATTTTTTTTTTCATCTTGCTATTTCTGGATATCTTAGAATTCTCTTTCACCTTTTACTGCTTGACAAATTTTTATGATGAATTATCCCTGCTCAAATTAGGATTCTCCCTGTCAACTGACTGAATGTTCACTAATTTAGATGCCAGATATATGGATATTTAATTTAATAACAATACTTGCAATAGTTGAAAATATATCTACAAGATATTTATCAATCACAAAAATAAAAGAGTGAATAATGACTAGGTAAACTGGGGAACATCTTAATATCATAATTATTATCATCAAAACGAGAAAGTAGAAAGCATCTCCTAGGTGTGAAAACATAAGAATATGCCATCTGCATAGTATTTGAGTCAAAACCTGTAAAAATTGATCTAACCATAAAGAAACAGCACAAATAGGAATATTCCATTAAATAGCGAGTTGCTAATCTTAAAAAAAAATCAATGAAAAATTCTAGGAGATGAACGCAACATGTAGTATATCATCCTGAATGGAAGATCTACTATTAATTGCGCTGGTATAATTGATAAAATTGCCACATTAGCTGGATCACATAAGATTACATGAGAGAATTGTTTCCATGTTAAATTTCCCAAATCTGAAAAGTAACATATAAGAGAATATTCTTGTTACTAGAAAATATTCCATGAGGCATTGATAGGTAAAGAAACATGATATGTACAAGTCACTCTCAAAATGGTTCCAAAAATCCAAAATAACCATAAAAATTTGATAATAAGAAAAAGAATGATGATGCATAGGTGACACATGGTAATTGTGGTAGTTTAAATAATGTCCCCCAATAGATTCAAAGTTTACTATAATTGTAAATTATAATACAGCCAGTTCTGGCTGGAGGAGGTGTGTCACCTTGGCCAGATCCTAGGGTTCAGCCCTAAGGTGTTTCTAGAGTGGGTCTAGAATTCTAGCTATACATATGCAAAAAGCAGTCTGAGCTCAAGCCGAGTTCCTCTTGTTTGCTAGTTTGGAGTGTGCTTGCTTGCTTGAGGTGCTTGTGGTGGGTTCTGTCTCTGCTTGGATCTGTGAAAGGGGGCCAGCCTTTTTTCCTTAACTTCCCCTGGGTCTGTTCCTTCAATAAATGCTTTCCTCCCCAAAATTGTGCCTGGTTTGGAGATTCATCCCAGCGACTTGTGGCTGACTATGACAGTAACAATTTGAATGGATGTTAGATTGAGGCACGGAGATGTCCTTGTACTAGTCACTAAACTTTTCTGTAAACCTAACATTATTCTTAAATTTAAATAAATATGTATATATGAAAATGAAATCATTACTATTGCAGACAAAAAAGCAAGAGAATTTAATGAGTTATTCAGGCAAAATAAAGGCAAAGAAACACAAAAGTACAAAAAGCAATGAAAAGAACCACAAAGAGAGGGAAAATATGTAAAGAAAGTCTATAAGGAATATGTAACAGAGTAAAAAGCCTTTTAAGATTTAAAATCACACCAGTGGGTAGGGGACAGAGAGGAGGGAAATAGGGATTTTCACAAGATTTGCTCATACAATGTATATACTTATTCATGATAAAGATTTTTTTAAAGATTTAAAATCAATGAATATCAAAGGTTAGGACAGCAATACCATGATAAATGGAGGGGGTAAGTGTTGGTAGTGTGGTATACATATTCAGCATAAATGAAAAGCTTTTTTTAAAAATGCTGTTAGAGAGGCTGAAGAGATGGCTCAGTGGCTAAATGCAATTGCTTACAAAGCCTGACAGGCTAGGTTCAATTCCCTAGCACCCTCATAAAGCCGATGCAAAAAAAAATGTGGTACATACCCCCTTTAACCCAAGCTGTTCTCATGCTTGGTTGGAAAAATCTGTTTTGTTTTACAGAGAGCCTAGATCCATTGATAAGACAAGAAGATAACCAACTTCTTACCACAAGACCACTTCTACCACAACTTTCAGGGCCAGAAGAAAGTGCTCTCGCTGACAACCAGCTCCAGGGTGATGGTGACAGACACAATGAATAATCAAAACCTATCAAAGCAGAAATCCAGAGGCTACAAAGAACTCAACACTAAATCAGACTGCCAACAAGCCATCCATGGCTCAGGGAACATTTTAGAAGAGGCGGCAGAAAGATTGTAAGGGCCACAGAGTGGGTAGGAATATCCTGAGGGACAGTCTTCCTGCTATCCCACAGGGCTGACTGAGGCCCTCATGACCCCACAGTGACTACCATAACCCCACTGAGGAGGGTCTCCAGGGTAATGGAAGATGGGGCAAGGGGATGCAACAGTGTATAACCCAATATATATAATGAACACTTTTTTTAAAAAATTAGCATCTATCAATGATATTTTAAAATAAAGTCATGCAGTTTAATGCCATTTAAAATACTCTAAAAATAATTTTAAAATAAAATATTTCTTGTGTATATGTGTTCATGCACATGTGTATACATTAAGATGTGAAAAAAAAGTGGTGCTAACATCTGATGTTCATTTGCTGTAGCAAGAGACCCTGGTGCTCCCGTACACACACACACACACACACACACACACACACACACACACACACACACAAATCAATACAATATTAAATAAACAAAAAACCTTTAAAAAAGAAAAGATGATAAAACTAATTCTATGTGCTATAATATGATGAGTTGAAATTTTTACCCATATTCCTATATGTAACTTTTACACTCACAGGTTCAGCCTCCCCCCCCCCACAAAAGACATTAAAGCAGCAGGGAAATAATTTGAGGAGAGGTGGTGAATAGGATTGAGAGTGAAAGACAGACCAAAAGGGTGGTGGATGTGAATATTAACAAAGCACTTCAATAAATGCATGAAATGTTGTGATGAACTTGATTTGTGTGTGTAATCAATATATGGCAATGAAAGACTGTAAAAAATATTCATTTTACTCTCTAGAGACATCTTCAAAGAATAAAAATGAATGTTTAACAAGCTTCAATTTTTAAAATAAACTGACAAAATATACTTAACCCAAAATTCTATTCTTTTGCTAGAAATAAAGACAAAAATATACCTAACAGGGGACTGAGGAGATTACTCAGTAATTAAAGGTGTTTGTATACAAACCTGTAGGTCCAGGTTCAATTCCCACACAAAGCCAGATTCACAAAATTGTACTAATATCTGGAGTTCATTTGCATTCAAGAGGGCCTGGAGCCCCCACAGCCACTCTCTCAGAAATCAACAAATAAGTAATATTTTAAAAATCAGATAGTTCAAATAAAAATGCATGGGAAGATGGCAAATATGATTTACATGTGTATGTCATTAATTAAAACAAAAATCGAGCATTTAAAGATGTATTTTTACATTTAGTGAAATGAAAACCTGACCTATTACTTTTAAGAACCTAAGGAAGCCTGAGAGATGGCTTTAGTTTGCTCCCCCAAGACCCACATAAATAGTTTAGCTTCGCCAAGCATGTCTATAACTTCGAGGCTATAGAGGAGCAGAGACAGTATAATCACTGGAGGATGGGAAGGTGGCCGAGGGGGCAAGCTCCAAGGTCACGGAAAGGCTCCAGCTCAAATAAGAACTGCAGAACAGCAGTGAAGTGGGATACCCAACATTTTGCTCTGTCCACAGCTCCTGCAGGCAGGGGGTGTCACAAGTGTAATACATGTGCAAACACTACCTACAACACACACCCCACATTACATACACACCCCACGTTACATACACACCCCATACACACCCCATATTACATACACACCCCACATTACGTTACGTACACACAAGTCAAATAAAGACATTTCACAAAGGAGACAATCTAAACAAAAATTCATTCCATGCACAGGTGTTGAGGAAAGGCGAAGGAGAGCCATAGAGTAATCCCACACCTTCAGCTCCCCAGGGCGCTCAGCCCATCACCACACACCTACCAGAATTGCTAAAAGAAAAATGCCCAATGTTGGCAAGAACAACTGGAGAGGAAATGTGAGTGATCACTATAAGAACTGTTTAGCAGTATCTCCTAAAATGTAACATGCTCACAGGGCATTACCCAGTATTCCATTAGTAACTACATTATATATGCATATGCACATACACACATTTGTTCCAAAACAAACATATAAAAGGATATTTAAGCACCAGTCAAATAGGCGAAGATAGTGTGACTTTCAAGTGTCAGTCAGAAGTATGATGGGGGAAGCATGGGTCACCTTACTATTACTACCTTAATAGAAACATGAAACAGACTTCAAGCATCCCCAGTTTTCACATTTCCACTCCATCGCCTCACCTGGTCAATGGACACCTCATAACCCTCAGAGCTATGCCTCCTTTCTCCTTGGGTTAGACCCATCATCTCGCCATGCTTTCCTGCAGCAGCCCCTCCATCCTCTCCCTGTCTCTCAACTCTCCTCCAATGTGAGCAAGCCGTTATTCCAAAGCACAACATGGCTCATGTCTGGCCCTTCTTAAAGCTCTCCCAAGACCCCATCACGTTAGTGGGATGTACAGAGTCCTTTCTAAAGGATTTCCATCCTGAAGACCCAGCCACAGCACCCAAATCTCCTCCCGTCATCTCTTTCCACAAGTATGGATCCCCATATGAGAACTCCCAGTACTGTGCATGTCTCTGCCTCTCTCACACCTGAAGGCCCTTGCCTTGGAACTCCAAAGGAAGGAAGACCACTACCTGCGTCCCATTCCCCACAGACACATTGTGGACATAGTATGGACTGTGTTCAGTCAGAAAGCCTTCCCTGGTTAGCTCCATCACCATCCATGCCTAAACCCAGACTCAATACATTCTCATTCTCATTTCTCCTCCTGGGAAGGTTACATTCTGAAAATTTCTAACTCATAAAAATTTGAAGACATGGAGACTTGGGGGGGGGGGAATAAAACTTGTTTCCCTATTAACTGAATTCCCAAATAATTGAGATAGGATTTCTAAGACAAGTTATAGATATGAAGTGATTTCACAAACTCTTTTTTAATAACTAGTACTAGGTAATGCATACATGTCAGGTGTTATTACACTAAATTTTGCTCCACCTCCCAGCAACTCATTGAGGGAAACACTTTTACCTGAATCTTACAGGTAAAAACAACAGAAAGAAAAACTGAGACTGTCTTAATGAGGAATTGAGATAACAAGTCACGTGTTCAGGATTACGTGGGTGGTAGATGTGACTTGAGCGGAGGCCATCTGACCCTTCCTTCCAGCAAGCGGGCTCTCAGCTGGGGAGGCAAAGGGTGCACACTCCTCACTCTGCACAGCAGGGTTCAGCACAGGACACTGGAAGCATGGCTGGGTAGACTTCAGAAGAGGAGGGAAGGGTACCACACGGGACAGGACCACAGCCCTCCTAGGGCAGAGGTGGAGTGGGAGGGGAGCTATTTCTCATGAGGAGCTTTGTTCCACATGCTCCCCCCCAGAGAGTGTGGAGGCCATGGGGTGTAGTGACAGGCAGAAATTATGACTCTTCTTGAATGTAGTAAGTCGTTGTAATCTCTCTCTCTCTCTCTCTCTCTCTCTCTCTCTCTCTCTCTCTCTCTCTCTCTCTCTCTCAGGAAAGTGTGATTCCCATAGGATTGAGAACACCATTCACTCAACCTAAATAGCTTACAATTTCTCAACTGAGCAGCTTCTAATGTCATTTACAAGGTATCACCAAGATGCTTGTTCTAGGCCTTAGATCCCTGCACTAAGGAGGCTAAGGCAGGAGGATCCTGTACCATTACAAAGGTAAAACCTTACTCTTAAAACAATTGCAAAACAGACATGGTATATAGTTCAATATAATCCCAACACTAGGGAAGTAGAGACAGGAGGATTGGGAGTTTGAGGATAGTCTCAGCCACATACCAAGTGTGAGGCCAGCCTGAGCTACATGAGACCCTATCTCAAAAAGAAAGCATCAAGTTGTGCTTCAGCAATGGTGGAAGGCTCCTTCCAGGGCATGGACCCTCGAATGGATATGGCTGTCTGGCACTCTTAAGAACCATGGGCTCAAGATATTGTTTCATTTGTTTCTTTCCAGTATCTATATCATGGCTTGACATAAACTATCATGAAAATATTATGAAATGAGCAAAAGTAGGAAAGAAGACAGGAAAGAGAAAAGAAGGACAAGATGCTGGCACAGGTGCTCCAAGGGAACAATGAGGGAGGTACAGGGCTTTTGTATGTCCACAGAGTGGACCTAAAGATGCCTGGCTTAGTGACTTCTGACCTCCAAACACAGAGGCAGGGATCCCACCCCAGACCCAGGGTATCTGACCATCTCACCTGCCATAATGCCAGAGAATGTGTCACGGAGTGGCTGTCTGCTACTCCCAGGTAAAGAGACTAAGTAGAAATCCACCATGACAAGTGCATCTGGGGAATCAGGATTCCAGGTAGTCTAGTCTCCAGAAAAGCCCCAGAGTCCACAGAGTTCTGAGAGCTTCCTGCCTCCTCGCCACAGAGGAAGCCAGTACTGACTGCTGAGGACCTCGCTGGAAGATCCTGGGCTGCAGACAAAGGCAGACTCAGCCATCACACTCTCCTCCCAGAGGGACGAGATGCAGAGGTTTATGGCCCTGATCCCTCACCCAGCCTTCCCAAGAGAGCTGAGCAAGAGCCATCCATGTGCCCAGTGGGGATGAAGCTCCCCACACGCTGTCAACAAGGATGCTACAAGAAACAGGACCTTGGGGACAGAGCATGAAGGAAGAACACACAGGGAGAGGAGAAGGGGACAAGTTCCTTTTCTAACCTACTGGTGGGTATGAGCACCTTGCAGGGGAGGGGTGAGGCCTGAGACCTAGTCACCAGGTAGACCTGAGAAGGACTTTTGTCCTCTTTCTAATTCTTCTTTTAACTTCCCCAAACACTGAGGACTGATTTGTCCATCAGACCATGACTGAGTCATACCTCTATTTCTTCCTGAACTGCCTTGGGCAAATCAAAGCCCTCCTTCCTTCTTCACCTATAAAGCAACCTCACAAGTAATCTAATCACTCTAGTGCTAATTAAGGGCCCATAATGACACATGAACCTAAGACCATGTCTCAAACCAGGTTCCAGCAAGAAACCTCTGTAAGATAGCAGTGTCAGACACATGCCTGTGGAGTAAAGGAACTTGGCCAGGGGCTCATCTCTCATAGGTGCAGCACCAGAACTTGGATCCAGACCTCTCTGGTCCTGGTGCACGGTCTCCTAAACTTGCTGTCACTCTGTCTCAGTTGTCGTTTCTGTAGCACGCTAAGAGTGACCTCTTCCCTTCTGTAATTTCTCGAAGATTTCATGTGATATTGTTGAAGTCCCTGGCACAAGTGTTGTCCAACTGTCCACAACAGAGAGTGGCTGACTCTGCCTTCTCCCTGGGCCTTGTTTTCCCAACTATTCACAAGGAGAAGACTGACCACTGTGGTCCTTCCCAGGATCCCACCAGATACCAGAGCAACTGTTATCACCATAGGCCATGATGAAAGTTAAATTATAAGACTATATTTAAAGAAATTTCCTTAAAATCAAAGTCTGTGTGGCTGGTATAGCATTGCACTATTTTATGATATGCTATGCCCTTGTTTGTTCAATACAATTGAAAACAATGGTTGTTAGTTTAAAAAAATAACAAAAAGACCCAAAGCCATGAAATGATCCACACTTTTCCAGTCCTTATCATTCCTCTTCTGCTGGATTTTTGGGTGAGGATGTGCAATCCCAACACTTTCAGCAGTAGAAGGTTGCAAACATGACTTTGGCCATGGTGGCAAACGCGTACCCCAGAAGTTGACAACCAATACAAATGCTCATCAGGAACACCCCATCTGAGGGTTGGGCACTTCCAGGAGTTTTGATAAGCACTCACCCTGCCACTGGCTTAGCTCTTCTCAAACGTGTAAATAAGCCCTCAAAAAAGAGATAGTCTCGTCCAAATAGGGATTCTTTTAGATGAGGAAACCAAGGTTCAGGGAGACACACTGACTTGCCAGAGGACAGAGTGAATCTAGGGTCATAGAAAGATGAAACACTGGCCATCCACGTGTTTAAATACAAGATGCCTGTAAAGTCGGCTAAGCATGGTCCTCCCTGCTTGCTTCCCAAATGCACAGAGACTGTGACTGGCAGAGGTCTGGCAGAGATCAGGAAGCCTGGCCACTTGCTTTGGACTAGGGCTGAATGTGCAAGGTCTCTCATGTGCTTAAGTGTCTCAGAACAACAAATGGCTGTACCTGAACTCTAACTGAAGTTTCTCCACTTGCTCAAGCCATTCATGAGCACCAGTTGGCATGGGGCCAACTCAGAGGTTGCCATGAGGGAGAAAGCAGACTCTGGGGGTTTCATTCTGAGTCAGATGGGCCCACAGGCAGCAAGAATGTGATGGGCTTTGAGAAAGGAGAAGGTAGGGGCATAAGAGGTTCTGACAACTTGGGTCTCCATAATTGGCTCCCAACTGAGAATGCCTCTGAAGTTACCTTGGGAGAATAGGCTCATTTGGGAAGATACATGACACAGAAATTCTTGGGGTTTGTGTCTAAGAGCTGACGGGAATACTACGAGGTGGGGATGATGCCATAATTGAGAACAGTGAAGTGGTGTCTCAAGCATCATCCTGGAACCGTGCAGTTCACAGCACTTTCACGCATTTCTGGCTAGGTCCTCATAGTACTTGTAGGAAGGAGGCATGACAATTTCCATGTCACAGATGAAGACCATTGTAGTGAGTGGGAGGTCCTCTGGCAATAATAATGACAAATACTTGGTATTTTTCATGGGTCAAATCTAAGGGAGTCAGTGATGCTGTTTTTGGTCACTTTGCTATTCTCTGTGTCTTAAAACACCTTGGAGGTCATCATATCCAGATCCTTACTCATTTACAGCCATGAAAACTAAAGCCCAAAAACACAAAGTGACTCTCACCCGGCTGGGCCATTGAGAGACCACTAAACCTTGAACTCTTGCTTCTCAGCCGTGGCTTCTTCCTACTATCTCAGGTTCCCTCCTCCACTTCGTTCTCTGGAAAGACGAAGAAAGATCTGTCCATCTGTCCATCAGCCAATCATCCAGAATACTGGTATTTGGACCCTCTATGCTACATATGAATCTTTGTTTTTTTAAACTCTTTATTCACAGCGTCCGTAAGTATAAGACTATAGCCATGATGATCCTCTTCCTTTCCCCCAGTTCTCCCCCTCCCAAATCCACCCTCCATTGAATCCCTTCATCTTTCCAATCAGTCCCTCTTCTACTTGGATGTCAACATTTTTTCCTATTATGGAGGCCTTTTGTAGGTAGTGTCACAAACTGTGACGACATAAATATCAAAGCCATCTTGTGTCTGAGGAAGGCAGCATTGTACATAGTCCTAGTACAAATCCTTGCTTTGGCTCTTACATTCTTTCCATTATCTCTTCCACGATGGACTCTGAGCCTTGGAAGATGTCGTAAAGATGTCTCGCTTAGTGCTGCACACCTCACTGTCACTTCTTCTCAGCACTATCGTGAGTTTTGACTCACCCCAGTGGTTACCTCCATCTGAAGAGAAGCTTCTCTATCCAAAACTGAGAGTAGCATTAACAGATGACTCATTTGGCTATGATAACAATTCATCTTAAATTTATTTACAGATTCACTGCATCGCTATCACTATCCTAATTGTTTTCTTAGAAACTCACTGAAGGAAACTGAAATTCAATAGAAAGATCAAGGGACTCAGAGAAGGCCAAGCAGTCTTGAACAAGAAGAGCAAAATTGGACAATACCACAGTCAGCCACATGCCACTGGGATGAATCTCCAAACCAGGCACAGTTTATGGGAGGAAAGGATTTATTTGAAGTTATAGATCCAAGGGAAGTTCCATAGTAGTGAAAATAGGCTCCCCCCTTTCACAGGTCCAATAGAGAAAAGAACACATCACCAACACCACACACAAAGAACAGCAAACAGGTAGGAGCCAAAAAGAGGATTCCTTCTCTTTCATATAGCCTTAGGGTGAGGTCTTGCAACCCTTTCCCCGATTTGTTTACTCCCTGAGTGTCTGGAATTACCTTCCTGCACTGCCCTCCCAGGAAGGGATGTTCATTTCTGGCTTCCCTGAGCTTCCTTATGTCCTGCCCCCTACTGACAGGCTGCCTTCCTCAGAGACCAACCCAAGATAATTAAAAAGATCAAGTTGACAACAAAACCTAACCATCATAGATGACTTCTACTTTCCAATTTGAAACTCTACCACAAATGAGCAATCTCTCCAGCCTGACACATACTTTTATCAGAGAAACATTGACATTCCATAAACAAGTACAAGAATTTAGTATTAACTGATTGTTTTCAAGAACATAAACATAATTTAATGGAGAAAAATGGTTTCTGGACAAATATATAACCACATGCAAAAGAGTAAAATTCAAAAATAGTTCCTGGACAAATGGATAACCACATGCATAAGAGTAAAATCAGATGTTCACACAGATCATGTACATCATTGCTTCAGATTTTTTTTCAAGGTAGAGTCTTACTCTAGCTCAGGCTGACCTGGAATTCACTATGTAGTCTCAGGGTGGCCTCGAACTCATGACAATCTTTCTATCTCTGCCTCCCAAGTGCTGGGATTAAAGGCATGTGCCACCATGCCCAGCTTGCTTCAGAATTTTTAAAGGATAATTATAGTCTTTGCTTAGTATTTTCAGTAATACATCCCTCTGCTTGAGTCAATTTTTCATTTATAGTTATAAGGACAGAAAATATAACTCGTAACATTCTGTAGAAAGAAGGTCTTGTGTTATTAAAGTTTTTAAAGCAAAAAAAAAACAGAAATACATTTTCATGATCTTGCATCAGGCTGTCTTAGATTTACTACAGAAGCAAAAAGAGAGAAAAAAGAAGATAAAATGAATTTATAACTATTCAAACATTTGTGATAGAAGGAAAACATCATGAAATTCATCAGTTTGGTGACACATGCCTGTCACCCAGCTCCTGGGAGGTAGAGTCAAGAGAATTAGAGTTCAAGGCCAGCTTTGAACTCATGGAGAATTTGATGCCACTCTGAGACACATGCTACCTTATCTGGAAAAAATTCAAAACAAAATAATTACAGTGAGTAACATTCATTACCTATGAATGAATGGTATCCAAGAGCCAAGAGATAGATAAAGGGGAAAGGGCCCTTTCACTGTTAGAGAAGGTGTGTATCAGGCACTGAATTATGGGAGAATTTGCTGATTGACCAGGCCTGAGCAAACTATGCCCACCTCTAAAGCATAGGTAAGGGAGCAGTGAGGGTATGGACATGCCCTCAGATCCTGGCTGCCATGGACCAATGGCCTTCACAGTCACTTGTACTTGCAGACAGTATGACCTGTATGTATGATCTGGAGGTTATTGAATGAGTCCCCCAGTCCTGTACAAGGGGTCCAGCAAGTGGCAGGTGACAGCTGACTGGGTATGGGAACTCTGAGCTGTATGCTACAACCCAAGGCTGCAAGTCGAACTGCACTGTAAGCCATCTCCAGACAGAAGCTATCTAGTCATGCATACATAACCGAGGACGTCCATTGTTCATAGGTCCCTCCGTTCATCTCTTCCGCACAACTCCCTACTTTTTCTCTTCCCTGGTTCACCAGTTTGACATCTCCCCGTAATCCAGAATCCCCCCTAAGGATATGTTCTGGAGCTCTCTAAAAGAGTCGCTCTTGAATCACTGGCCTGGCCTGGAACCCTGACAGTATGATCCCACTCCCTTCCCTCCCACCCCTCCTGAGGTCACCCATACAACAGAGATGATCATTCCTCAAACTGCACCACTTCTCCAGCCAGAACCTCACTGGCCCTTCAATTTCCTGTCCCACATACCAATCAATTGAGGAAAGACCATCACAGGCACAAGAAGAAGTGTTTGACAGTTTCTAGGTGTTTTTCACTCCCGGCAAGTTCACAAGCAAGATTAACCATCAACCCATGAGATCAGGGTGCAGTAAGAGGAGGCTCCACTAAGAACCCTCTTCCTACATATTGATGGACACCTTCTGAGAGGAAAAAGAGCTGAGAGATGGAAGAGTGAGAGAAAAAGAGAAAGAGACAGAGATAGAGACACAGAGAGAGGACAAAGAAGAGAGAGTTCTCTAATGTTCATAAATTTATTGCATTGAATTATTTGAGGCAAGTTATTACAGTGTAGTTCAGGCTGACCTAGAACTCATGATGATCTATCTGCCACAGTCTCCTGAGAGTAGCACATATGAATTGTGTACATTGTCCTCACTCCATCATGTACTCTGGTTCAATATTTTTGAGTCCCAAAGGCTTTGGACAGAATTCTATACAGGGTATTGGTTATGAATATGAACAAATTGAGATCCAGAGTGAAGAAACAAATTCCCCAGCCTCCTAACTGCTCACTAGCTGTCATAGTGATAGAAAGTGGTTGAAACTGTTGGGAGAAATGTCAACAAAAGTCTTTATCAGCAGTGTAAGCTGCAAGCTATACAACTGGCCAGGAAAAACGTACCCACTCTTGCAATAGTGGCATGTTGGTTATGGTGGCTACCAACTGTTCTCTGAGTCTGAGGTCCACTCTATGGGGGAGAATTTATAACTGGCCTTGAAACCCTAGTCCAAAGCCTATGGATGCATGGGGGAAGCTATGACTATTTTTTGGCTAAATGGATATGCTATACATATCAAAGTGCCCTCTAAATATTTGTTTGTGGCCATAGACTGATGGTGCTCTCACTTTTGGTCAGAGAAGTTTTAATTTTGAAGATGGTACTTAATATCAGGGAGACTAAAAACTTGGCAAAGTACTAGAGATTGACATTGGATGTTCAACTCTAATTGACACATCTCTATCACAATCTACAAAGCCCAGAGAACGTTGCAGAAGAGCTGACACAAAGAACGTAGGAGCTAATGTAAGGAGGAGTGCTTTGAGATGCTGTCTGCCAAACACAAAGTGACCATTTATTCATAATTTCACTACAGCTGTCACTAACTACATAAGCCCTGCACAATATCTGGACCATCAGCATGCCATCATATATGATGAAACAATGCAAAAATAAGATATCAAAATGGAAGAGAAACTGGTTGGAAAAATACAGCTATGCAGAGAGATGGAGATGGGGAGTGGGCACAAAAGAAAATCGTGGGAGGAGGGTATGATCAAAATCCATTATGCACATATATGAAAATTGTAAATAACATGTTTTTTGAAAAGAAGTAAATTTCCCAAAGACATATATACACTCAGAAAGTTAATGAGATATGGATGAGAATCAATGTTCCTTAACAATGAGTTTTGATAACACAAAGCCGAGGTCACCACATTGATTTCATGTCTATGTCAACTCTCTGGGCTGTATTGATCACACATACTATTGTCTCGATGTTCAATATTATACATGTATTCTTTACATGTACTCTTTTCGTGTCCATCATCTGTTTCCAATACCATGTCACTTACAGTTAGCATGTTTCATGTTGGTTACATGTACTTTACTGTTCTCTACACGAATATTGAAGATTATATCATCCCTGTTATTTTCTGTCCCTTCTGCAGAGTGACTACACAGTCTGGACCATTGTGATATGATTTACATTATTGGAAGAAAATACTCTCCACTCCTTTGATGTCAGGCTTGACCACACAACTTGTTTGGTCCAATGGAGTGTACTGAGAGAAATGCCAGTCAGCATGGTTTTGGTGCATTGCTCTCTGTACAGAAGGGTGAATTCCACATAAGGTCTCATCCTTCAGGGTGGATCAGAGACTATAGAAGTGTGAGAAATATAAAAGAAACACTGTCTTTTCTACCAAAGGGTTACAAAGTAGAGAAATTCCAGTTGAGGAAAAAAATGCTATTTTGTAAAAGTGTATTCTGGGTCAGTAATTCCTGGAACTAAAGTCACCATTCCCTTATTTAGCAAAAATTCAGAAAGTTTTGTTTTTCTCTATAACCTTGTCATTCTATATAAAGTAGCCAATTACATAAGAATGTGAGGACAAACTCTGACTAACCAGAAGAAGACATGGGACTCTATAGTCAAGGACAAAAACTCAGTGGAATTTCCATTGAAGAGGTAAAACTTTTTCTTGATGAAATATTTTATATTGTGTGCTCATTTTTCCAACTCAAATGAACCCTGTTCATTTGTAACAGAAGATCACAGTCAACCTACAACTAGCATAGAACTTGACCAAACACAACTTTTGTTGTGCGAAGCGCTGACATTAGCGAGCTGTGTGTTGTTTCACCACAGTGCAAACAGCTCATCACGAAGCCAGTTGGTTTCAGAAACATTCCTCCCACTACACAAAATCTGTGTGGTCTCAATGTTGATATACAATGAAAATTCTGTCCCATTCTTAAGCATAGAATGTTCAAGCACAAGCTTCTGCTTGGGTCTTAGTTCACCCTACCACACCCCATCACCTTGAGAAAAGCCCTCTTAATGTCCTTGTTCCTCAGACTGTAAACCACAGGGTTAAACAAGACTGTGAAGGCGTTGTAAAAGAGTGAGACCTGCTTGTCTCTCTCTCGGGAGTAGCTGGAGTTGGGCCTCATGTAGGTGTAGATTGCTGGAGCATAGAAGAGGGTGACCACTGTCAGGTGAGAGGCACAGGTAGAGAAAGCCTTGCAGCGGCCCTGGGTGGACTTGATCTTGAGAATGGCCATGGCGATGTGAACATAGGAGGCTACAATGAGGGAAAGTGGGACAGCAACCAAAAAGGCACTGAGGACCAGATCTATCATCTCAATGAGGTGGGTGTCCATGCAAGCCAAGCTCCGAACTGAGGGACTTTCACAGAAGTAGTGGTTGACCTTGTTGGGCCCACAATATGGCAGGCTCATGGTATAGAAAGTATGGATTACAGAAGATAAGAAACCACATGTCAATGTCCCAGCTGCCAACCTTATGCAAAGGTCCCAACTGAGGATGACAGTATAACGCAGTGGGTAGCAAATGGCCACATAGCGGTCATAAGCCATGACCACAAACAAGACACTCTCGGTGGTAGCCAGGGCGCCAAACACATACATCTGCAGCCAGCACCCAGCAAAGGAGATGGTCTGAGAGGAAGAGAGCAGATGCACCAACATCTGGGGCATGGTGGTGGTTCCATAGCTCATATCCATGAAGGAGAGGATGCAGAGGAAGAAGTACATGGGAGTGTGGAGACGTGTGTCCAGGCAGATCAGGGTGACGATGAGCCCATTGCCCAGGACTGAGCTCAGGTAGAGGAGCAGGAACGCAGGGAAGAGGACCCTGTTTGTCGTGGGGTCACTGGAGAAGCCAAGCAGGATGAACTCAGAAACCCAGGTTTGGTTCTGCTCTGGAAGCATCAGCATGGTGGGATCTGTAGGAGAATCACATCCTTCTGTGAATCATGCAAACATGGGAGCCTGGCAAGAACGCCAGCTACAGAGACAAACAGGCTGGATTTAGCTCTGGTCCCACCACTAAGTTGCTGTGTAACTTTCTCAAGTGACTCATCTTCTAGATGCTTCAGTCTCACCATGCATACAATGTGGCTAACAATACCCATCTTGTGGGATTTTATGAATATACAGTTAATAAAATGCCTTGAAACACAAGAGATCAAAGTATTCATATGCAATCACTCACACTCCCATTCCTCGCCCCACAGAACATAAGCTAGTCACTCACATGTCTAGCACAACTAGATTGTAACGCATGAGCCCCAGCTAGGGAAGCTCTTACAGTAGGAGTTTTCCCTCCTTCTTATACTGTACCTCTTCTCCTAACTCCATTTAGTCTTATCATTTGGCCAGGCTGGTGCAACATGAGGCTTCAGCCATAGAGGGCGGCAGCCAGCACTGCACAGTCACAAGCTGTACCTACTCCACTCCTCACTGGGCTTGAAAGCCAGTGGGGTGGTGTGCATAAAGATCAGGAGTGCTCACCTCAGATGACCTCTTTGGACCAACAACTGGCATGCACCTAGGCCACACTATCCAAGCATCACGGTACCCTGGGAACTCCAATGACCTGCTTTCACTATTAACTTCTAGAGTGCTGGACACCTACCCTCAAGCCATATCTACAAACCAACCCTGACCTGCACCTTATTCAATGCTTTCTCTACATGGTGGCCACTTCTGGCAATGTCCACTGGTGGGCTGTGAACTCCTGGAGTCATAACTTCATGAAAAAGTCTTGCATCTCTGCTGGGAAGAACAACACATACCTGTATTTCTAGACCTTGGAAATCGGAGGAAGGATGATTAGGCACTCAAGGGAAGCCTCCATTACATAATGAGTTGAGGCTAACCTGAGCTCCATGAAACCCTATGTCAAAAACACAAAAACAAAAAGCCCAACTCTTGGTTATTTTTCTTCCACCCCACCCCACCAGCCTGGTTTTTTATTTTGGGTCAGGAACAGTGAAAGAAAGAAGTGTCTCTTGTGTCTTCAGTCTATCACTGTGTACTGGTCTTCAGCCTAGGTAGGGTGAGAGCTGTTTATTTCTGTTTATTTCTCTCCTTGTTACTTAACAATAGCTTAGAGTTCTCTTTCATCTCCTTTTGAGTCCGCCTTTTACTGGTTGACAGATTTTTATATTCAATTATGCCTGTTAGAATTCAGCCTCCTGACTCAATGCTGATTGATATTGATGTTGTATCTATGGGGAATTGATTTAATGAAGAATAATATACTTACATAGACACAAATATACAACTGCAATGTATCAATTACAAAATCAAAATATGTGACTAATGAGTAGGGAAACTGGACAATATCTTAAGTGAGTGTGATAATTAATACCATTAATAAGCACAGAATAGAATGCATCTCCTTGTGTGAAATCCAAAGCATAGGCCATCTGCATAGTATTTGAGCCAAAATCTTATAAAACTTGATGTAATCATTAAGAAACAGCCCAAACTGAGGAATGTTCAATAAAATAGGCAATTTTTATCTTTAAACAATGAAAAACAAATAAGTTCTAAGAATCTGGAGTGCCTTCTAGATCAGAGCAACGTCTAATACATCTTCCTGAATGATGGAGTGCTCTCAATTGCACTGAAGATAACTGCTTCACATCCCAAGGACTAGTGCTCCTCTCACCCATCAATAATCCACGGAATGCGTCACCGAGTGGATGTCTGTTGCTCTCAGGTAAAGAGACTAGATAGGAGGAAGTCACATGGTAAGTACATTCAGGAAATCATGAAGTCCAGTCTTCAAAAAAGCCCCACCATCCTGAGTGTTCTGAAAGCCTCCTGCCTCCTCCCCACAGAGGAAGCCAGGCTGACTGCTGAGGACCTCGCTGGGAAGATCCTGGGCTGCAGACAAAGGCAGACTCAGCCATCCCACTCTCTTCCCAGAGGGATGAAGTGCTGAGGTTTTATGGCCCTGCCGCTCACCCAGCCTTCCCAGGAGAGCTGAGGAAGAGCCATTCCTGTCCCCAGTTGGGATAGAGCTCCCCAAATGCTGTCAACAAGAATACTACAAGAAATAGCACCTTGGGGACAGAGCATGAAGAAAGAACACACAGGAGAGGAGTAGTGAACAAGTTCCTTTTCCAGCCTACTGTGGATAGATGGGGTGACTTGCCTGAGGACAGAGTCAATGTATGGTCATAGAATGATGAGACACTGGCCATCCTCATATTTACATGAGAGAAACGTGTAAGGACTGTGAAGCATGGTCCTTCCTGCTTGCTTCCCATGTATATGTACAATGACACAGAAGATGTGAATGGCAAAGGCCACAAAGCTGGCCACTTGCCTCTTGTTTGGGGCTGAAATTATAAAGTCTATCATGTGCTTAAGAATCTCAGTCCAACAAGTAGCTGTACCTGAACTCTAACTAAAGTTTCTCCACTAGTGGGCATGGGAACAGCCCAGAGGTTGACATAAGGGAGAAGGCAGACTGCTGTTTGCAGTAGTATGGTGGAGGTGATGTCCACTCTGCTCATGCCGTTGTTTTCCCTGCCATGATGGAGCTTCCCCTCAAGAGTGTAAGTCAAAAGAAACCCATTTCTCCACAAGCTGCTTTTGGTCGGGCTCTTTTCCCTGCAGCAAGGAGAAAGCTGACGACAGCATGGATATTCTGGATATTTCCTCATGAAGCCTGCTGATGCCTTAGAGACTATTAAGAGCTAATTAAAAAATATTTATTCATTTGCAAATAGAGACAGAGAGAATAGAGACAGACAGAGAAAGAGAAAGAGAATGGACATGCCAGGCCCTCCAGCCACTGCAAATGAACTCCATGCACCACTTTGTGCATCTGGCTTTACATGGGTACCGGGGAACTGAACCTGGGTTGCTGGGCTTTGCAGGCAAGCACCTTAACTGCTGGGTCATCTCACAAGCCCCATAGAGCAAATTTTTTTCACTGCCTTTTGATGGTGTGAGTCAACTATGCAAAACAACTATTCCCTGGTAAATCAGGTGGCACCTCTTTCCTGATGGGTGTCAGGTCACAAGGTAATTTAGTGGTTTCTGCTCATGTATCAGATTTTTTTATTAAGACAACAATACATGTTAAACTGATTTACAGGTTCAAGCCAGAATTTTGTATTAGAGTTCTCTTTAAGGGCAGAATGAATAGGATGTAAATATGTTTGAACAAAGGGAATTATGATATAGGCTAACACGAGGACAGCCCTTCAGTGACCATCTGCAGGCTGGAAAGCCAAGGAAACCAGCCCTCCAAGAAGCTGCTGAGTCTAAGCTTGAAGGCTCAGAAAAAGCGGCCTCAGTGGTGCCACCCCAGGCTGAGCTGAAGCCCGCACACTCCCTGGAGAGCAGAGACTGAAAAGCTGAGCTGATGTCCACAGGCTCTGACAGCAGCCCAGGTCACAGTTGCTCAAGAAGAACCAGCTCCTGAGGTTGGGCTCCCCGTCTGCTGTCTATTCCATCTGCCCCCACCCACCCATTGAGGTGCTCCTGGTATTCAGAGTGGCTCTTCCCCTTCGATTTCCTGTCCCACATGCAATCAACTGAGGAAAGACCATCACAGGCACAAGAAGAAGTGTTTGACAGTTTCTAGGTGTCTTTCACTCCAGGCAAGACAAACCATCACCCTTGAGATTGTACAATAAGTTTCCTCCCAGAACAGAGATGATGGCTGCATATCTACATTCATGTAAGTAACCTTGAAGCCTGGTAGCTTAGGTTACAATGGCACTATATTGTGGCAGGGGAGGGGAGGCCTCTGGTGATAAGGAGGTCCTGAAGAACGGAAGGAAAGAGAAACAAGAAACATCCGCAGCAGGCTGGTCAGCATCCTTGAGCCTACCTCCTTCCCTTCCCTTGTAAGCAATGGAGATAAATTCTGTGTTTTTTAAAGTCAACCCTGCTTAACAAGTTCAAAGTAACCAATCAAATTATGGGTATGACTCTGTATGGGAGAAAGAGACTACAGGTGTATATAAGGCAATGTCTCGCTGAGTTCAGGGCTCAGTCTTTGGAAATGAATCCACTGAGTATGTGTTAACATAAATAAACTGCTTTCTGGCTACAGCTTGGGTCCCATTTCCTTATCTTCCCTCTCCCTGCAGCCATCAGAGTGGCAGCATGAGCAGGCCCCACTGAATACTCTCTTCCTACATGTTGATGGTCACCTTCTTGTGAGAGACAGAGACAGAGAAACAGAGGAAGATGGAGAGAGGGGGAGAGAAAGAGTAGAGACTGAGTTCTTTAGTCTCTAGTATTCATGTGTTTATTTCATTAAACTTTTTGTTTGTTTGTTTTCAAGGTATGCTCTAGCCCAGACTGACCTGGAATTCACTATGTAGTCTCAGGCTGGCCTCGAACTCATGGCAATTCTCTTACCTCTGCTTCCCAAGTGCTGGGATTAAAAGCATGTGCCACCACACTCAGCTGCATCAAACTTTATAAAAATATTTTATTTTATTTTATTATTTGAGAGAGAGAAAGAAAGAGGCAGCTGGAGAAAGAGAGAGAGAGAGAGAATGGATGCACCAGGGCCTTGAGCCACTGGGAACTCCAAACACATGCACCACCTTGTGCATCTGGTTTTACCTGGGCACTGGGGAATCAAGTCTGGCTCCTTAGGTTTTGCAGGCAAGCACATTACCTGCTGAGCCATCTCTCCAGCCGTACATTAGATGTTTTGAGGCAGGGTCTTGCTTGCACTTAGTTCAGGCTGACCTAGACCTCCTGTTGATCCATCTACCACAGCCTCCTGAGAAAAGTGCATATGAATTTTCCAATGCTGTCTTCACTCCACCATGGACTGAGGCACAACATTTTCAATTCTCAGAATTCTTGGAAAGAATTAAATTCAATGTGTTGGTTACACAGATGAATGAAATGAGAACCAGAGTGAAGAAGGAAATTTCTCAGCCTCCTCCATGCTGGCTGGAAAGAGCAATGCTGGCCACTGAGGGAGAAAAGTCATCAATATCAACCATCAGTGAGCTCTACCAGTGAGCTGTCCAACTCACCGGCAAGACAGGCAGGATGTGCCCTCTGGTGCCACAGTGATGCTCTGTTATGCCTAACCAGCTGCTCTTTGATTGGATTTGAGGCCTGCCTCATAGGAGAGAATTCATGACTGGTTGTCAAAGGCAAGTTTTTTCCTGCCATCTGGGGAGACATAAGCATACATCTATTCATCCCAAATACAGCTCAGATGACAGAGCAAAGAGCAAAACTGGTTTTGGTTCACTAATGAGTGTATTGGGGTTACTTACCGGGTAGGATGAGGGATTGCTTATAGGAGCATGAATGACTGACTCTAAGCCAGCTGTGTCACTGAAAAGTCTCCCTGCCCTCCACCCAGCACAGGCGACGACCCCCAGAAGCTGCAACTCTCTAGCACACTGCACAACCTGCAGGCAGCTGGGCTGGTCACACAGTCTCTTCCTTAAGCACAAGTTTGCTCTTAAATAATTTTAGGGAGGGGGTTTGTAACCTTTTTCCAAGACTTGCTGACTTCCTGAGTCTCCTGAGCTTCCTTTCTCCCCCAGGAGGGACTGTTCAGTTGCTATACAGCACTGGCCAGTCTACCAAGAAGCAGTTGTATAACACCACAATCACCTTGGTCAGTGGTGTTGTGATCCTTAAGTTTCAGCTCTCCCAGACATGACCTCATGAGTCTCCAGGGTCTCCCTCCTCCTTTCTAGAGGGAAGGGAATATTGCAATATGGAGGAATTTGATATTCAACACTGCTGCATAACACCTGGTGAAAACCTAAGGCTGGGAAGGCTATAGGGTAGAGGGGGAAGCTACTACTAGTGTTTGGCTGATGAACATGGTGTGCATAAGAATATTTGCTTATAAGGACAGCTTGATAATGCTGTCACTTAGGGTCAGAGAAGTTACTTTGGAAAATGGCAATGACTCTTGGGGAAACTGAAAACTTGTCAGAGGGCTGGGAAGTGACAGTTGACTGTTCAGGACTAAATGACACTTCCGTATGACAATGCACAAGGCTGAGAGAACATTACAGAAGAGCTGTTGGAAATGTAGGTGTAGACGTATGAGGAGGAGTACTTTGGAATGGTCTCTACTGGACACAAACTGACCGCTGCGTTCATGACCCCACTGCATCTGTGACTACTTGCACAATGCTGGGAACATCAACATGTGGTCAGTTATGATGAAGGCGAGGAAGAACATGATAACATCATAGAAGGACTGGTTAGAAAAGAGAAGAGGTGAAGCCAGGCGTGGTGGCACACGCCTTTAATCCCAGCATTCGGGAGGCAGAGGTAGGAGGATCCACATGAGTTCAAGGCCACCCTGAGACTACACAGTGAATTCCAGGTCAGCCTGGACTAGAGCAAGACCCTACCTCAAAAAAAACAAAAAAACAAAAAAGAAAAAGAAAAAGAGAAGAGAAGAGGTTGAGAGAAATTGGAAGAGGCAAGGGAGCACGAAAGAGATGGGAGAGGATCAAAATACAGTATGTACATGTATGCAAGTTGTCAATAAAAAGTTTTGTTAAAGACAATAAAGAATTGCCTAAATTCACACATATAATGAGCAAATAAAAAGGATTAGGTAAGAATGGAGGTCCCTAACCTTCCCATTTTCTGTCCTTTGACAACAATGCAGAGGTCAACAATTTGCCCCTGAACCACATTGGTTGCAGGAACTGTGTCAGGTCTCTGAGTCTTGTTGGATACACTTCTTACTGTCTTAATTTTCAACACATTCTGTTTATATGCCTCCTTTCTTTCCATTACCTTCACACTACTGTTTCCGTTCCCATTACAATCTCATTTATCGTGTGTTATGTTGGCTCCATGTATTCTATGGATTTTCTACACTTCTAGTAGCTTATAACATCCTGGTAATGGCTGTTATTTAATGCTCTGTTGAGGGACTAAACATTCCAGCCCATTGTGATATGACATGCATAATTTCTATGCAGTAAGAATATATTCCACACTCCTTCACGATCATGGTTTGTCCAATGGAGGGAGGGAGAGAGATGTCATTAACCATGAATTTGGTACATTGTCTGAACTGGTTCATATAAAAGCTCATCCTTCAGGGTGCACCTGCGACTACAGAAGGCCATGGCCAATCTACAACTGACATAGACCAAGAGCATTAATTGAACTTTTCATGCTGTAAACCAGGGAGATTATTCAGCTGTTTTAATTGAGACACAGCACAACCAATTCATGAAGATGGCATGTTGGATTCAGGAACATTTCTCCCACTGAACAAAAACTGCATTGGCTCAAATGCATAATGATGTTTACATACAGTGCAGACGATGTCTGTTCTTAAATACATTGGAATGTTCTATCACAGGCTATTGCAAATACTTAGTTCAGAGGTTATTCCTACCACGCCCCATGACCTTAAGAAAAGCTCCCTTCATGTCCTTGTTCCTCAGACTATAAACCATGGGGTTCAGCAGGGCTGTGAAGACATTGTAAAACAGTGAGACCTGCTTGTCTCTCTCAGGGGAGTAGCTAGAGTTGGGTCTCATGTAGATGTAAGTGGCTGGAGCATAGAAGAGGGTGACCACTATCAGGTGGGAGGCACAGGTAGAGAAAGCCTTGCAGCGGCCCTGGGTGGACTTGATCTTGAGAATGGCCATGGCTATGTGAACATAGGAGGCCACGATGAGAAAAAGTGGGGCAACAACCACAAAGACACTCAGAACCAGATCCACCATCTCAATGAGGTGGGTGTCCATGCAAGCCAAGCTCCGAACTGAGGGACCTTCACAGAAGTAGTGGTTCACCTTGTTGGGCCCACAATATGGCAGGCTCATGGTGTGGAAGGTGTGGATCAGAGAAGCAAGGAAACCAGAGGTCAATGTCACAGCTGCCAACCGTATGCACAGGTCCCAACTGAGGATGACAGTGTAACGCAGTGGGTAGCAAATGGCCACATAGCGGTCATAAGCCATGACCACAAACAAGATGCATTCAGATATGCCCAGGGCACCAAACACATACATCTGCAGCCAGCACCCAGCAAAGGAGATGGTCTGAGAGGGAGAGAGCAGATGCACCAACATCTGGGGCACGGTGGTGGTGACGTAGCTCATATCCATGAGGGAGAGGATGCAGAGGAAGAAGTACATGGGAGTGTGGAGACGTGTGTCCAGGCAGATCAGGGTGACAATGAGCCCATTGCCCAGGACTGAGCTCAGGTAGAGGAGCAGGAATGCAGAGAAGAGGACCCTGTTTGTCGTGGGGTCACTGGAGAAGCCAAGCAGGATGAACTCAGAAACCCAGGTTTGGTTCTGCTCTGGAAGCATCAGCATGGTGGGGCCTGTAGGAGAACCACATCCTTCTGTGAGTCATGCCAACATGGGAGCCTGGCAAGAATGCCAGCAACAGAGACATGCAGGCTGGATTCAGCTCTGGTCCCACAACTAAATTCCTGTGTAGCCTTCACAAGTGACTCATCTTCTAGATTTCCCAGTCTCATTGTCTAAAAATGTGGCTCACAAAACTCATCTCATTGGATTCTGTATATAACACAGCATCTCATGCATTTCCTTGAAACACTAGAGAACAAAATATTCATTTGCAATGTCTTTCCACACACCACCATACATGACGATTCAATTACACACCTAGCAGCAGCCAAGTTACAGTACATCAGCTCCAGGTCCTGAAGCTCTTAGAGTAAGAGCTTCCCACTTCTTTGTAGCTCATTTATCTTGTGTGTTATATGCCTCTTCCCTCACACCATGGAATCCTTTTACCTTGACCAGCAGGTGCAACCTGGGGCTTCACCCATAGAGGGCGAAAGAAAGCCCTGCACTGCAGCAAGCTGTGGAAAATAGTCTACCTGCTCCAGTCCTCACTGGACTGGAAAGCCAGTCGGACGGCATGCAGAAAGATCAGTAGAGCTCACCTCAGATGACCTCAGTGGACCAACCCTCGGTGTGCACATGGGCCACGCTGTCACCTTCCAGCAGCTGGTCTCACTGTTAAACTCTGGGGTGCTGTCTCCCACTCTCAGACCTTGTCTGCAAACCAACATGCCCCACAGCTTGGGCAATGCTTTCTCCACAAGGTGGCCACTTCTATGCAAACTCTGCCCGGCCCCCTGGTAGGCTGAGAACCCCTGGAGACATAACCTCCTGAAAACGTCTGAATCTGATAGGCCTAGCGACACGTGCCTGTATTCCCAGACCTTGGAAATAGAAGAAGGAGGATCAGGCGTTCAAGGACAGTCTCAGCTACATAGTGAGTTTCAGTTTGATCTGGGCTACATTAGACCCTGTCTTTAAAAAATCAATATGTCTGCATCTATAACATTTCTTCTTTGTGTCCAAATCCCACCACCCTGCTTTGAATGTTTTAGCCTGCAACAATGGACTGAAGTGAATGAAGTACTCCAGAAAGGGAAATAGTATTTAAAACACTAGCCAAAAGAGTCCAAACAAGGTGGCACCCAGATGCCAATTATCGATACAATGGAGAAAGCACATGTTGCTTTGGTGGCAATAGAAACATGACAAAGACCATCCTCACTCCTCACTTTCCTCACCACATCCCATTATCTGGCCTACATACACCTAGTGCCCCTCAAACCATGGCTCGCTTCACTGGAGTCAAGAGCCATCATCTCTCCATGCTCTCCTGCAACAGCCCCTCCACCTCTCCCTGTCTCTCCACTCTCCTCCTCCAATACGGGCTCCATGGAAAATGCTGCAAGCAGTTATTCCAAAGCACAAAGGGGCTCATGCCTGCCTCCCAAGAGCACATCACTTTAGCGAGATGCACAGTCCTTTCTAATCAAGATGCTGAAGACCCAGAAACAGCATCCAAATATCTCCAACTCTCATTTCTACCCACAGACACTGATCCCCATAGGGGAACTCCCAGTACTCTGCATGTCTCTGCCTCTCTCACACCTTAGACCCTTGCCTAAGTCCTCAACATGGAGGGCGATATCCACCCGCACCTGTATTGCCTGAAAACACACTATGGACATAGTGTAACAGTGTGTTTCTCAGCCAGAAAGCCTCCCCTGACTTGTTCACCTCCTCCCAACACCAGAACTCAGATCAGTTATGTTCTAAATCACTTTTCAATGGCAGGTTACAATCTGAAAAATTCTAGAGTGTTCGAATATTAATTTGGAGATCTGACAACTTAGGGAAAGAAATAAAACAGGTTTTTGTTCTTGATAACTAAATTTTCAGACAACACGATAGAATATTTATGACAAGTTATGGATTTAAATATGTCTTAACCTCTCTCATTAACAAGAATGGGTATTAGGTTACTTATACATGTCAGGTACCCTTATGCTGAATGTAGTTCCATCTGTGATGGTCAGCCCTCTGCAGAGGCAGCCCCTCCCCTTGAATGGGAGGTGTCTAGTTAGAGCTACAACCTAAGGGCTAAAAACTGATGGGTGAAATATGAACCAATCAGCTGTCTCTCTGACTCATCTGGGAAATACTTAAGTTAACTTCCCTAGAGGAAAGCTCCTCTCTTCCCCCACATGGCAATGGAATAGAAGAACCTCTGATGCAGGCCTTAGGAAGGTAAGGTCTGCCCCCACCCCAGCTATTAGCTGGGGTGGGGGCAGGCTCAAGACTTTTTCCTTCATGAATCTCTTTTTCTCATGATGGAAGCTCTCTATTATCCTTTCTTCTGTTTATTTAGCTGAACAATTAAGTTCTGTTAAACTCTCCACGTGTCCTCCCCACACTGATGGCTGGAAAACTCTGTAACTTCCCACGTGGTGACTGGGAGACTTCCCCATCCAATCCCTTTCTCTTGAATACATTAACTAGAATAAATGTGTAATATGACTTAATTCTGTCCCTGTGTATAACTCTTTTGCATTAGAGGACACGAACTTGGTGGGGGGCGAAATTTAACAGTAAAAAACAAATATGACTGTGCCAATATTTCCCCATATCATATCTATAAACAATCATTGAGAGAAGCACTTTTATCTGAATTATATACACTTTAGAAATCCTAAAAAAAAATTGAAAAGAGCAATCATTTGTTTGGGATTACATGGTGGCTATGGTAGACATGAACTTGAGCCAGGGGATCTGACCCCCTGCCCACTCTTCCTCATCAGTGTCCCCAACTTCCAGCAAGCGCACTCTCAGCTGGGGAGGTGAAGGGTGCACACGCCTCACATCTGCACAGCAGGGTTCAGCACAGGACATTGTCTGGGTAGATTCAGAAGAGGACAGAAGGGTACCACACGGGACAGGACCACAGCCCTCCAGAAGCAGAGGCTGGAGTGGGAGGGGAACTTCCTCAGGAGGAGTTTTCCTCCATGTACTCACACAAGGGAATGTGGAGGCCCTGGCATTGACAGCCCGCAGGAAACCTCAGAAGGGGAGACATTGAGACCATTTAGGAATACAGTAATATGTTATAATGTCTGCCTCTCTCCTCTTCTTTTTCTCCTGTTCTCTTCTCTCTCCTTTATTCGCTCACTTCCTCTTCTCTACTCTTTCCTTACTCTCTCTCTATCTTCTCTCTCTTTCTCTCACTTAGACATGATTTGCATAGAATGGAGTACACCATTAAGACAACCTAAGTAGTCTACATTTTGTCAGCTGAGCAGTTTCTAATTTCATTTATGTATGTAGCAACAGGATTGATAGTCTAGGCCATAAATCCCGGAACTACAGAGGCAGGAAGATCACATAGCATACACTACAAAGTTAAACCTCAATCTAAAATCTTTTGAAAAACCAGACATGATGGTTCACTATAATCCCAACACTTGGAGAATCAGTACTTCAAGGATAGCCTTAGCAACAAGTATTAGGCCAGCCTGAGCTACATGAGACCCAGTCTCAAAAAGAATGGATTAACCTGTGTGTCAGGGATGCTGGAACGTTCCTTCCAGGGCATGGATCCTCTAATGGATATGGCTGTCTGCCATTCCTGAGCAACTTGGGATCAAGATATTGTTTCATTTGTTTCTTTCTATTACCAAGAACAAGTCTTGACACAAGCTATCACAAGAAAATCACTAACTTAACTAGAGATAGAGGAAACACAATAAAAGAGGAAAGAAGGATAAAAATTTAGGTAGAGTTCTGGGAGGAATGAAGAGGGGGAAAGATAGGATGAGGACACAGGGATTTGGGATGTCCACACAATGTCCCTGATGA
>PVHP010013192.1:0-41478 GCA_004024765.1 Zapus hudsonius | reverse complement strand
CTTTTTTATTTTTCACTACATAACTTTGTTGTTCCAGCTTCTTAAATGGGAATTATGACGACTGTGGTTATTATGGCGGATTGCTGTCACTTCATCCACGCAGCGAGTATTTCAGAAATAGCCTGGCCTGAAAGTGATGTGGGTTCTGGTTGTGGCTCTGGTCCTAACTCTGACTCACTGGGGCGACTTTGAGCTACTCGGGAAAGATGTAAACTCCAGGAATAAAAATTTCACCCCCCAAAAATTAGACAAAAAAAGAAATAAAGTAAAAGTAAAGATGGAGGCATAATCTATTATTTTGATATTTTTTAAATTTCACATATAAAATTGTAATCTGACCATATTACCCCTCATAAGGCTCTCTTATCCCCTCTCACTCCATTGAACCTATTCTGCTTCCCAACTAACCCCCATCATGCTTTCATGTCTTTCCTACGACCCTGAGGTAAATTAGACCTGCTTACAGGAACACAGGTGGAGGTTACCTGCTACTTATGAGCAACTTACCACTGGCAACACCACAGGAGAACAAAGCTGTCTGCACTTTCTGCGGAAGGGCTGGGTCTACTGAGAAAGAGCACGACACCGGACATCTATGAAGAATCATCATATTACAATTGTAGGTATTAGGTCAGTTTTTGACATAGTATATTGCATACTATCATACATGTGAAGAAACCAAAACTTGAAGAATTTATGTAAGTGTCAAAGCTGGACCCTGACCTATAAAACTAGAAAAACCAAACCTACCCACTTTGACAGTGCAAATGGTCAGAGAAGACAGACTGAGAACCCTGATCCTGAGTGCAGAGATTACAAGAACAGTTGGTATGGAGGCTAATGACGGCTCATTTCTGAGGTTCCAGAACTCTTGTTTCTTCTGAGCTGCTTTCCATAAATCACAAATTAAATTTTATGGCTTGCAGCCCCTCCCAGTTCTAAAATCCTATGACATGTGTGTCCGGGACAAAGTGGCAGTCAGAAATAGCGGGTGTACTCTCTGAGTTTCCCGGGGTTGCTTGCGTGGACGAGTCCTATGACTATAAGCCAGCTGCTCGTGACGCAGTGCTCTGATGAGTGGGAAGGGAAAGCTAGCAGGGAAGCTAGACAGCGTGGTCATCAAGGGAGGCTTGGAACGGCGGGCTGTAAGTAGGTGCCAGGGAAACAAAGCAGAAAGTGTGTGTGTGTGTGTGTGTGTGTGTGTGTGTGTGTGTGTGTGTGAAAAGCTAGAGGTGTTCCCGTTTGAAGGCTTAGCTGCCATGCAGAGAGCAGCCCTATCTCTAACCTGACAGGTCTCAGACACAGCTGTCAGAGGGCACCTGTCACTCTGTAACAAGCTGGAGTCTCCTGGCCATCCTGAACTCAACACCTGCACACTCTCAGCTCTCCTGCCAGATCCTGCCATGACAGAGAAAGGCCACTATCACCTTGGTGCCTCCCACTACCAGAAACCCTGTTGGTTTTTCTGCTACAAATGTTAATAGGTTCTCCAATGAGTGTGTGTGGGGGTGGGTGGGGGGGGTGTGGGTGTGTGTGGGTGTGGGTGTGGGTGTGTGTATGGGGGTGGTTTTTAACTACTAAAGCCTTGAGGATGTTTTAGTGATGGGGAGGGAGACACAAGGTAGTGGGAGAGAAGTCTTTGGTTTACTAGGGAGGGGAGTATCATTTCGAAGTCTTCATTTCTCACAGATAATTAGAATGCAACTGGAGACTATCAGTGTGGCAGAGGGCATGAGAGTGTGGGGTGCTCCAGAAAGGGGCATGGCAAGCAGTACCAAGCTCGGACTTCAGAGCTCCTGGTTTGGGAGGTGAACTCTTTGGATGACCCATTGTCTAACCACACAGAATGTGCTAGAGAGTGACCATAGTCTCCTGCTAAATGGAAGGTGCTAGTTCACCCTGTGCAGGCAGCACAAGGAAAGAAGAAACGCCCTTTTAGAACTAGCTGGTATTTGCAGCAGAAGATGATGTCAAAACCAGGGACTTAGGACAGGCAGGTCACCTTGGCAGATACTTTCTGGCATCTACTCATGGCCCTGCGTTGTTCTAAATGTGGTGAAGTGCAGAGAATTGGAGGTAAAATCTATCCACGTAGGTAACCTAATGCACAAGAAAATACAAGAAGCCCTAACAAATCAACATAAAAGCCAGCCTTTGGTCTGGAGAGAGGGCTCAGTAGTTAAGGAGCTTGCCTTCAAAACCTAACGACCAGTTCAATTTCTCAGTAACCACAGAAAGACAGATAAACAAAATGGTGCATGCATCTGGAGTTTGTGTGGAGGGGCTGGAGGCCCTGGTGTGCCCATTTTCTCTCTCCCTCCTTCCCTCTCTCTCCCTCTCTCTTTCTCTCTCTCTCTTTCTCTCTCTGTCTCTCTCTCTCTAGCCAGATTTTATAAAACACTATCATGTGTCAGAATGATTTTACCGAAACATATATTTTCATTCTAGAATTGAAATATTTATATAACCTTGATGCTCCAGACCAGGGATAAACACTACTACAGTAGAGAGAGAGAAAATGTCATATAAGAATCAGAGTCTGCATTTGGATCTTCCATGAAATGGGGATGAAGGAAGAGCCAGATGTGCTAAATAAGCATTAGTATGGGGAAAAGTTCAAGAGGCAGGAGGGAGGTGGAGTCGACAGAGCCATGTGTCAAGCTGAACACACCTCCCTGTGGGGAGGGTTCCTTTATGCAAAGCTCTCTCAGTGATGTCTCAGGCTGGAATGGGCTTGTCAGAGGCTTGCTTCGGTGTCTTTACACCCCACACTTTGCTCAGGCACTGGCACTGGTCCTGAGAAGGTTCTAGAATCCTGCCATGGGGAAGCACCAATCGGAGCAGGATCCAGTCCTGTCTTGTCTGTGTGAAATTGTTCTGTAAGATATCTATGCGGCTGCAGAAGGAGCCAGGGAAGGAAGGAGGCTCTGAAATAAGGCTTTGAAAGTCTAATAGATTTGTGGTTCCTCAATCTACAATAGTCATTGCTTTCCTTAATTTTTATTCCTTTATTATCTGGAACTCCATGGTCCTGGTGCTGTGTGAGCTTCGAGCAGTCTCTCATTTTATTTTTGTTGACTATGTCATCAGAGACTTCCTCTTACCACCACCCAGAACCCCGTTCCTGGATCCCAGTGGTTGGGGCTCAGGGCTTGGGGGAGAGAGGTGAGGGCACTCTGCAGGCCTCCTGGACAGAACATCATTAATCACCTTGAATTGGCGTCAGCCCACAGTGAAAGTCAGTTTCCAGGCTTCCAAAGGTGCACCGACCTCTTGGCCTCACCTCCTGAAGATGCCCCTCAGGCTGTTGGTCTTGTTGCTGGTGTGTGCATGTGTGTGTCTGTGTGTGCATGCGCGTGTGTGTGCGTGTGTGTCTGTGTGTGCGTGTGATCCTGTGCTGTTTTCTCCCACTCCAAAGTCCCCATTGACATAAGGAAATCTTTTTCCTCTTTCATAGCCAATTAGAGAGCCACCTGCTCAGGGGAGCCTGCCTCCCTCCTGAGCTCCGCCTCTGCCCTGAGAACCTGCAGCCGCCCTTCAGCAATGTGTTGCTGTCCATCATCCCTGCAACCCTGAGCGACCCAGAGCTGCCTTCTCCCCTGCACCCAGCCCGGCGCCCTGTGGGGTGGGTGCTGTGCACACTCACCGCACTGCAGATGTGCAGGAGCTCGGAGCAGCCATCTGCCCACAGGTGCCCCTCCGCTTCTCGAGGCCACAGCTGGCAGGCCAGCCCTGTCACGGCTGCAGCCTGGAGGGGCAATGGCTTCTCTATCTGACCTTATTCCATTTAAGGGTGGTGTTCAGAGCCCAAGCAAAGAAACATTTTCCCAGGCATGAGTTCTGGGGAAAGAGAGAGAGGCGGCTTCTGGCAGCCACTCAGGAGAGCACCAAATTTAGCTCAACGGTTGAATAGAAACATAAATATGTATCTTTCTATTAATTTTAAAAATAACATGGTAACATTAAAATAGCTCACAAAATAGAGAATTAAAACACCCCCAAAGACACATACAATAGGCCCAACTTTTCACTTTTGTTACACCAGAGCTTTCGTTTTTACAAGCACCTCTTTTTGTATACATTGAAGATTTTTGTATACATTGTAGATGGTTTGGGTTAGCCTAGGTGGAGGGTAGGAGTCGGTCCAGTTTCGTTGTAAGAGAAGGGTAATGGGGACAGATAGACGGCCAGTCCTCCTGTCTATACTAGCTGAGTAAATTGGAGTTTCCTTAAGTCTCAGTTTCCTCCTCCATAAAATGGGGGTCAAATGACCTCACAGGACATTTCTGGAAGATGAAATGATCACTCGTAAGTGTTGGGCTCTAGAAACCCTGACTGCTTAACTGAAAGTTGGTTTCATGAGATTCATCCACAGGTTGACTTTGGCCCAGCCAACTACCTACACAAGCTTTTACACTGATATTCAAATGTGGGCTTGTAAATCAAACTTCTGTAAACTTAAGCCCCTCCAGGTTATATTTTATTCCACTCAAATGAAGACCCCAGGAAGGCATAAAATACCTTTTCACTCCACCCTGAGTCCCCGTTGCTTAGCAGTATGTACTGTGGAGGAGCGTTAACCTTGGCCGGGCTGCAGAGCTCAGAGTTCAGGGCTAAGGACCCCCTGAAAACCCTCAGGTTCTTTCTCTCAGGGGAAACCTTTGTTAACAAGTACTTTGCTTAGGCCCTAAGAGACTTGACTTGAGCGAAAGAGGAGACTTGAGTCTTGCTTCCAAGGAATCACCTGCCCAGGACTTTATCACTTCCAGTGATTTCAGACTAGCTTTAGGTTCCATCCAAAAATCATCTCCAAGATGTAGTGGCTTGGTGAAAATGGCCCCCATAGACTTAAATGTTTGAGCTCTTAATCCTCAGTTTGTGAGACTGTTTGGGAAGGTTCTGGAAGCTTTAGGAGGTGGAGCCTTGCTGGGGGACTCAGGACACACCTTGAGGTGTTACAACCCAGCCCTATTTGCTCTCTGTGCCCTCCCGCTGATGGAATGTGAAGCCAGCTCTCTTCCTCCAAGCTTTCCCCACCATGATGAAACGTCTCCAAAACGTAAGTTGTTTGGGCCTGGGCATTCTGTCAGACAACAAGAGATAAGGGACAGCTATATCCCAGGGTTTCCTATTTAGGGGAACACCTAGTTCTCCCCTGCTTGTCAATGGCTTCAGAAAGCCTTTCCACCCACTCTGTCTGAAGAAGCTACCCACGCCCACCTTTACTGGCCCCTTATTGGTTTGTTTCGTGGTACTTGCCCTGATTTGACGTTCTGTGATCTCTGTTCACTGGAGAGCCTTGTCTACTGGGTTATAAACAGGCAAGGTAGAAACCATGTCTGGTTTGTAAAAGTGTATTCTAACCCTGACAGAATGCTTAGCTCAAAACAGCTACCCAGCCAAGAGTTAGTGGCGCACACCTGTAATTCCAGTACGTAGGAATGGAAGCTGGAAGATAAGGAATTCAAGGTCAACATCAACTAAATAGAGAGTTTGAGGCCATCCAGAGGTACATGAAGGACTGCCTCAAAAACAACAGCAAAAAACAAATTGTTGAGGGGCTGGGAAGATGGCTCAGTGGTTAAAAGTGCTTGCTTGGGAAGCCTGCTGGCCCAAGTTCAATTCCACAGCCAACCGTGTAAACAAGACACAAAATGCAAGCAAGTGTCTAGAGGCTCTGGGATTTCCATACATCCACCCCCCCCCAGACACACATACATGAAAGTAAAAAAAAATTTTTAATGTTAAATAAAAAAATGTTCTCTTTCCCTGTTAATGATAAAATCTCTGATGGCCATCAAGTGACCCACAAAAAAAAACTACTAACCATATTCCATTTATTTACCAATTGTTTGAAAATTCTGTTTGACCACGAAGGGGTAATGTGTAGACCAGCCGCAGGGGTTTCCAGGGACTCATTCACACGTCATGGAAGCAGCTCATCACAAAGCCTGTAAACTGTCTTCTGCCTTTGTTTGCTCCTCATGGTAATGGTTGATGAGTTCACTTGAGGGGATTTAGGGTCACCATGGAAACAAATCTCTGGGCATGTCTATGGGGGGTTTTCCAGATTAGATCATTTGAGGTGGGAAGATCCGGCCTAAATGTGGGCATTCCATGGATTGGAGATCGTAGAGCGCCTTGAAGTGAGGACCCTAAGTGAGCATGCCCAGTCTTTGCTCTCAGCTTCCCAGCTGTAGACATGGCATGACCATCTGCTTCAGGCTTCTGCTGCTATACCTCTCACACCATCATGATGGGCTCAAACCTTGAAATGTAAGCTGACAAGCCCACCCTTCCTTCCTTCCTTCCCTCCCTTCCTTCCTCTCTCTCCTTCCTTTTCTCCCTTCCTTCTTCCCTTCCTCCTTCCTTCCCTCCCTTCCCTCTTCCTTCCTTCTTCCTTCCTCCCTCCCTCCCTTCCTTTCTCCCTCCCTTCCTCCCTTCCTTCCTTCCTTCCTTCCTTCCTTCCTTCCTTCCTTCCTTCCTTCCTGTTGTTTGTGGTCGAGTATTTGATCACAGCAATGAGAAAGTAATTAGTATACTGTCATCACCAAGATTTTCCATTAGAAAAAAATCTGGAACTCATTTATGCTATGGTCTACATAGGAGTGTTCCTAGCATTTAATCACATAGAGCTCTTTAGTCGCTGGAATGAAACTCTAAAGGTATAAATTCTAGCTTTATCTGGCACTAGAGGAAAGAAGTTAAGGGACCTGAAAAACCCAAGACTCTGAGTGTGCTCACTGTATTACCTACCACACAGCACATGCTCTTGAGTGATAGACTTTTGGTATAGAGAGCATCATATGTTATAGCTATGCTTATAAAGCTATGAGGTATTCCACCTTTTATTTTGAAGGAGAAAAATAAAATGAGTCGCAGATTCCTTTTCCCACTGGGACTACAAGGCTGGCAGCTAAGATGCCACTTTTGCTTCTGTTTCCTCAGTTTTATTTACTGTCACAAACGGCAACTGACTGGTGGTGAAAAGATAAGATGGAGCACGTGTCTTTTCTCCTTTCTAAAGAGATGGGATCTCAAAGGAGGGCAGTGAGGAGCACCTCAATTTTGGAGAACTCTCCTCAGTTTTCTTGTCTGCGAAATGGGGCTCTGAAACTGCCCCCCCCATGGGCATCCCTGAGACCTCCACTTCTCTAAAGCGTTGGCACTCATCAGTCCAGGTCTGGTCTCTCCTGTGTCTGCTTTTTTGTTTGTTTGTTTGTTTGTTTTGTTTTTAATGCATTACTTCCTGGCGTCTTCTGGTTCTCAGAATCAGCTAGGATTTTAACGCTTGCATGTCTGAGTTCACAGCTCTCCCCTTCCCCATCAAGTCTAACCTCCTCTTGGAGTCATAGCATGAAAGGGACACAAATAACATGTGTATCAAGAGATTTTAAGAAATATTTTATTTATTTGAGAAAGAGCCGGGCGGGGGGAGAAAACGGGAATCCCAGGACCTCTTGGCATTACAAACAAACTCTAGACACTTTATGTGGGGACTGGGGAATCAAGCTCAGGCATTCAGACTTTGCAAGCAAGTGCCATTAACTGCTGAGCCTGCTTCCTGGCCCAAGACAGTTTTTTATTAAGACAAATTATACTTATTACGTTCCTTTTTCCCTCTAAAACCTCACCATCAAAGACTGAGCTCAAAATTATTAATTCAAAGACACTCGTTTCACAAAACAAAGACATCTCAGAGATCTTGATACCAGTGTCAGGTCATAAATAAAAATGTGTTAGGGACACTGAATAACCAGTTATTCTTTCCTTGGTAGTGTCTAGTCAGTTCCCTTCGTCTCAACTCTCATTTTCTATCCACCAATAACATACCAATACCTGCAGAGGGGTCCAGAAATGGGTAGGTGGGGCAGAAACTGACTTTCTGAGCCTTTCCTCTGCTCTGCCCCAACTTTTATCCTTTTAGGCTGGAAGGAGGAAAGAAGGAAGGAAGGAAAGGAAAGGAAAGAAAAAAGGAAGGAAGGAAGGAAGGAAGGAAGGAAGGAAGGAAGGAAGGAAGGAAGGAAGGAAGGAAGGAAGGAAGGAAGAGAAAGAAACAGATCTCCAGGGGACTCAAAAGCTGTCATCAAACCTACTCTTAGCATGCTGAGTGGGCAGTCCATAAGAAAAATAAATAGGAAGAAAAATAGTTTCCAGTGTCTTCTCTCTTATTTAAAAATTTTCATTTTCACGGCATTTTTTTCAAGAAAAATCTTGCAAGTATAATGCTGTCTTTGTTTTGCTACATCCTGGGGAAATTCTACTGTCCTCAGCGACTGGTAATCCGGTGAGAACGTGGGAGAGGACGGTGGCTTCCTGGGAACAGCCAAGGAGGGAGGGCAAGGATGGGTTCTCTGATCAGACTGAGCTGTAAAGGAACTGAAGGATGACAGGTGGTGGCACTTGTCCGTACAGTGGCTCCCTGGAAGAGCTGGCACCCTCAAGAGTCGGATGCGTGTGCCCTGGGAGAAAGGCTCCCACATGGACAACATGAGCTGCTTGTCAAAGCCGCATACCAAGGCACAGTTGATGCCGTTGATCACGTTCTGAGGAGGCCTTTCTAAGACTGGGTGGAGGGGTCAAGGACAGCCGACAGGTACCACCTACTCTGCAAGCCCTGGAGAGCATACCAACTCTTGGATGCTCTTCAGTGGCGTTTTCTTGGGAGGGAGGATGCTGGCAGGGAAGGACCTCGTGTCGGGTGCCATGGTTCCCTTCCCTTCCTCGACCCTAGTCAATATCAAGGCTGAGCGGACTGGTGGAGAACGGGGAGGGGACCGGAGCCTGGGGCGCAGCCATGTCTCCGACCTCAAGAACAGAGCGAGAGGTGGTGTCCCCGCTCCGTCCCTCCGCTCCCGGTCCTCTCCGGGGCACCTCACACTGACAGGTCATCCGACCTGGCTTTGCTGCTGGCCTTGCTGAGGCGGCGCTGGTCGGCGTGGTCGCCCCCGCGAGCCAGGGGGTCCCCCGGGGAGCCTCCGCCGGGCGCCTGGGGCCTCGGGGCGGGGGGCAGGCGGACGAGGGCCCCCCGGGGAACGCGCTCCCCGCCGGGCAGCAGCTCGCCGGCCAGGGGGTCGGAGCTGAGCTGGGGGGCGGCCGCGAAGAAGCCCAGGACCTGGTCGCCCCGGGGGCGCTGGCCGGCGGGGTCCTGGGGCGCGGGGAGCCGGCGGCCGCGCTGGCGCAGCTTCTTCCAGGCCAGGTGGTAGAGCTCGGCCAGGCTGAGCAGGAGCGAGAGCGCGGCCACGGCCATCATGAACACGATGAACACGTTCTTCTCGGTGGGCCGGGACACGTAGCAGTTGACGGGGTGCGGGCAGGGGCTCCGGCGGCAGGTGTGCAGGGTGTCCAGGAAGACGCCGTAGAGCAGGTACTGGCCCACCAGGAAGGCCACCTCCAGGGCCGTGCGGATGAGGATGGCGCCCACGTAGGTGTTGAGCAGCGAGCCGCGGAGCGCGATCCTGCCGTCCGCCCCGTCCCAGCAGGCGGGCGCCCGGGCCGGGTGGGCGCCCGCGGGGTCCCCGGCCGCCGCCGCGCGCAGCTTGCGCTTCTCCAGCGTGCGCACCACGTGCATGGCGTGGACCATGTACAGCAGCGACGGCGTGGACACGAAGATGACCTGCAGCACCCAGTAGCGGATGTGCGAGATGGGGAAGGCCTGGTCGTAGCACACGTTCTGGCAGCCCGGCTGCTGCGTGTCGCAGCGGAAATCGGCCTGCTCGTCGCCCCAGGACGACTCGGCCGCCGTGCCCAGCACCAGCATCCGGAAGATGAAGAGCACCGTCAGCCACACCTTGCCCACGACCGTGGAGTGCTTGTGCACCTCCTCCAGGAAGTCGCTCAGGAAGCTCCAGTCGCCCATCCCGGCGGGCTTGGAGGGGCAGCGCCGAGCCTTCTGCCAAGAGAAGAGGAGGAAGGGCTTCAGGGGGTCCTGTCGTGCTCCAGGGCCCGAGACGGGGCTGGGGGCTAGAGGGGCTTGTCTGGAGGCCCGACAGACAGGACCGACATCAAGCCGAGATGCACAAAGTGGCACCTGTATCGGGAGTTAAATTGCAGGGCCAAGAAGCCCCCCCCCCTCTCTCTCTCTCTCTCTCTCTCTCTCTCTCTCTCTCTCTCTCTCTCTCTCTCTCTCGCCTTGCAAGTCAGTAAATAAAAAGAAAGTGCAACGTTTGCCCAGCATCTATAATCCCAGCCACACTTGAGGAGAGGGGTTAGGGAGTGGGAGGGAGGGGTGGAGGCAGGAAGATCAGGAGTTCAAGGTCATCCTGGGATGAAGAGTTCTTTGACAGCCTGGGCTGCTTGAGACTCTGTCCCTAAATAAGCAAAACGACAAAATACAATTTCTTAAAGCACTGGAAGTCTCTACTACCTTCACCACCTCACCCTACCCCATCCCGCCCCGGATAAATAATGACGGGTTTCTACACACGTTGGAGCGTGACTCCAGGCTTGAAAACATCTAGAACCCATACAAGCTGTGCGCTACGTGGACGCCGTGCTTCTATCCCCAGACATTCCAGGACAGGGGGTCGCGGAGCCCCCACGAATCTGGACTGCAGCAAGCATTTCCATGATTCTGGCATAGACAGGGATGCAGCTGGAGGAACACGGAGCGGTGGAAGAGGTTATGTGACCTGGGCATTGATTTCACTACATCCGCTTCCCATCTGCAGCCACACCAGAGGATTTGGAGGCTCAACTGAGAGGAAGTGTAGGGCGTGCTGGCATTCGCATGCGTTCAGCATGGCTGTTAGGTGGACATTTTCCTTTATGACTCCAGTGGGCAGATGAGGCGGAGGAGGGAGTGAGGGTGGGAGTGGTGGATCTGGCCGCCAGGGAAGGGAAGCTTTCCACTTAGCAGCGTTATCTGGAATAGACCAGCTGTGTTGAAAGGCAGCAAGCAAAAGCCTCGGTCACTCTAAGGCTGTCATGGATGCCTCGCAGCCCCCGCCAGTGAGGCTGAGCTCTCTCCTCGGCCTGGCATGGCTGTTCCAAGTGAGCAACTAACTGTTAAAGTGTCTGCCTGTAGAAGTTCCCTGGGTCCAGACAGGTCCTGACAAGAGTCCCAGATGCCTCCTTCCAGAGCCTCACCTCGCGCTGGGTTCCTTTACCTTTCAAAACTGAACCCAGTAACTTCAGCCCATCCTGTTCCCTCCTCTTACCTTGGTGACTGACCCCCAGGATGCTCTGTCCTCCCCCAGCCGCCTGTCCCTGTCTGTGTTCACCTAGCAGGGAGTTTGGAAAGACGAATATTTTTTCTCCTGTCATCAGAACCTTGCCCAGAGTAAATGCCCAGTAAATCTTAGCTGAGTGAAGACAGACAGGACTAACAGGCACTATATTTTCTACCCAGGGGCAAACCGATCCCTGCTCCTCACTGCCTCCTGTTACCAGGCTGAAGAAGTCAGGTGGCACTAGCTCAGGCTCTAAATGCAGCTGGTTTTGGCCTGCAAGGTATGGGGATGGCCCAGTGTGGGGGGGTGGGGAGTGTGCTCTAGAAAAGAATTTTTATCCCAGTAAAGAGAGGGAGCCTCACTCATCCCTCTTGCTTCCTGCTTGTGGACAGGGTCCCACGAATCAAGAAGCCGCCCAAGGATTCTCAGAAACACTGACCACCGGTGCCCTGAGACCTCGGAACCAGCTCTTCACCTCCTGCTTCCAGAGTTCCTCATCAGTGAGCAATCAATGTCCTTCTAGTTCAAACTTCCAGCCAATCCTAATCAATAGTGTGACCAACGGAGAGACCTGAACATAATATTCTCTTGGAATAACAAACATAGCTTTAAGTACACCCTCGAGGTTTGAATGTCAACTTTTGATCTCCACGTCTCTGCTGCTCTGCTAACGTGTCCCTAGTTCCTGTAGAACATTCTCTCTGCTTCTGAGGAAAGACGCTGCTGCGTGTCATGCTCCTGACTTCCTTGGCTCCTGAGTCGATGCCATGACAGACTATCCTGGCTGACTTCTCCCCATTGATCCCGGATTCCCAAGCCTGGCAATGAAGGAGTCCCGGAGGGAGTGGAAAGGTCTTATCTTGGCTCCTATCAATCCAGGTCTTGGGGCCTTGCCGCTGGCTGGTAATTAGACATCTGCCTTCTCAGGTGGTGCAGGAATGCCTCCTTTAGCCTCCAAATATGAAAAATTGTGGAGCATTTGCTCAGAAGGAAAATGGCTGGTTAGATAGTTTGAATGGACTGTCATCTCTTCTAGGCATGTGTACAGCGTTCAGGTTCAGCCACAGATGTGCACCCATCGGACTACAGTGACAGAAAGAAGAAGGAGGGAGAACAGAGGAAAAACTGAAAGAGGAATATAACAAAGGGAATGACAGGGGAGCTGGAGATGGAGAAACAGAACCATATTGGCTTTGAGAACCCAGATGTGAGTTAGATGTCGAGTCCAGTTCCTATGACTGGACGCTCTGCTTGCCCAAATGACTCACTCAGCTCAGGTTCACTGTCCTCGACTGCAAAATAGATGGAGCTACTATTTATGACTACTTACTCAGATGCACTAAGCTATGAGGTGATGTATCAAGAGAACGAAAGGCAGCCATTACTAACTAAGTGATAAGTGTAAGAGAAGAAATAGAAGTTAGAGAAAAGGGGAATATGGACGAAGACTAGTTGGGAGGGTTGGATGAGAATAAAATAGAAATGAAAAGGAAACCAAAAGAAAGTATTTCTTCCAGACAAGGACAAGTTTTCCACACTCAGTCCCTGAAGAACATTCTCTTGATCATCTCACTAACTCCACGCAAATCCTCAGGGAAGTAGAAATAATCCCAAAGACTGTAACACTGGTCAGATCTGCGGAGAAGCTGGGTTGCTGGCTCCCTTGCTTGTGGTCAAGAAATGACACCTGGAAACAGTAATCACAGGTTCATAAAAGGGGAATTTGGAAAACCAGATCGATAGTGCTGGAAGGGTGTCTCCTTGGAAGGCACAAACAGAAATTAAGAGGGGCAGACCGCTCAGGTCCTTGGCAGAGAAACTATGACAAAGAACCTTTCATTTATGACTTCCTGCTGACCCTCAGACGATGGGCCAGCTGCTCAGTTGTTGATGTGAGAGGTCCATGACTTCAGCCAATTTTTGTAGCTACATTGCCAACCCCTGCCTGGACCACAGACATCTGAAGATGAACTATGACGTGAGTTCACTGGGTGTACAGCACAGAAAATGCTTTGTAGATGATTATCCATTTGTTGGCAGGAAGTGCGTTAGGAGGGGCAAAGGAAGTTGCCCGTGCCATGAATAAAATTCTTTCACAAACAATGGCCGTTTACTCCCCTTAGGTTGGGCTCCTCGATGGCTTCCTACTACTTTGAAGTTCAAACTTAAACCTGCCATATGAAACCCTCCACAGCGCACCTCAGCCTTCCTGCTCTACTGTTTACCTCCTACACACATGCAGATCCCACAATGTCTCACCTCTTTATCTTGGTCTTCATGCTTTTGCCCCCTAGAATGTCTTTCTCTTTTATTAACCCCTTTAATGTTTCCTGAGGTGGTTGCAAGTGCCAGGCTATTATACTGTTATACCATGCAGCAGGTTGAAGGAAGTGATCACTTTAGGTGGGGAAAAGAACTCTCTCTCTCTCTCTCTCCTCTCTCCTCTCTCCTCTCTCTCCCCTTCCCAGCTGTCATTGTCATGAGATGAACAGCTTTTCTCTGCCACGCCATTCTGCCTGTCTTGTCACAGGTCTAAATGTAGTGATGCTAGCTGCCCATAGACAGAAGCTTCTGAAATTGTGAGCCAAAATAAATCTTTTCTCCCTGAAGTTGTGTGTCTCAGGTATTTTTCATAGTTAACACATTGAGTATGAGGAAAAGGGCATTGTCAACATTAGTCATTTCATGTCTTGATGTTATAAATCATGTGACCAGAAATCAAAGCTCAGGTATCGATATTCCCAGTCCAATGCTTCTCCTGAATTCTGATTTTTTAAAAAAATATTTTATTTATTTGCAGGGGGAGAGAGAAAATGAGAATGGGTGCATCAGGGCCTCTAGCCACTGCAAACAAATTCCACTTTGTGTAACTGGCTTTACATGGCTGCTGGGGAATCGAACCAGGGTCATTAGGCATTAGGCATGTGCACTCCAAGTGCTGAGCCATCTCTCCAGCCCCTGAATTCTGACTTTTTAAAACTCAGAACCTGGATTAGTCATAAGCACATAAATAAGATCTTCTCTTTGACTCTGTAGGTGAAAGATGAAACAGAGAAACCTTCAAAATTGACCTCAGCTCTCTGACATCTCCTGAACTCTAAATGACCACCCAGCATGGGGGTGCAGTCTCGGGTGGTGCCTTAGGTTTATTCTCCAAAAGTTTCTTGCCAATCAGCCAACCCACAAATACTTTCCTGAGTGCCTTCTATGTATCTACCACTTCTCTGAGTACAAGAACAATTCCTAGAAGATCCCAGGCCTGACAAATATTAACACTCCATAATATTAAATAAGTGAAATCAGGCATGACAACTTCCTTCATGGGGTTAACAGCTATCCCCCCTGAAATGGGTAGGAAACTTCTGAAAAATCAAAGCCTGTGTTCCACTTCGTATTTTTAACTGTCTTAGATTCATTTAGTAGACACGTGACAAATGTTTTCCTAGTGATTGAAGAAACTCTTTGACCTGGCAATCTTCATAACTGGACCATCTAGGAAATCCACCTCCTGGCATGTCTTTGAGGGCATTTCCAGAGAGGGTTGCCCAGGAGGTAAGGCCCTCCCTGTGGGCTAAGGTCCAGGGCTGAATAAAAAGGAAGAAAAGAAAGCAAACTGAGCACCGGCATCCATCTCTCCCTGTTCCCTGACTGGATGCAAGTCCACGGCCATGCCTCCTCCCCACGATGGCATACATCTCTTCTGAAACCATAAACCAGCATAAACCCACCTTTCCTTAAGTATTTTGTCACAGCAATGAGAAAATTAATACGGGCAATAAAATTGCAAAGTAGTCCCGTGGAGTTCAACTCTTTCTTCTGAAGTCCAACTAAATACAAATAAACCTTACACTGTTTGAAGTGTGTTTCTCTAACATTCTCTCATTGGCTCAGCAAGCAGGACCATATTTTCTCTGTTCAAGACTGGATTTCCCTTCAGAACTGTAGGCATTGAGATTTTATTGCTGAATGGATGAATCCTCACAGGCAATTTGTGCAGATTGTTATGGCCTGGCTCGCAAAGGAGGAAACCTAGAGATGACTTGTTTAAAGAAACAAAAAGTAACGAGGGGCAGAAGCAGGGCTTCACTGAGCATTTCCGATGGATCTGGCACAAAGCCAGAGAGCCTCCTTCGATCTCCTTTCCGAGCACAGAGCTCATCAACTCTTCCTTCTCTGCACTCAGGACTCCATAAACTCCTGCTAACCCTGGGCAGTGAGTGATCTCAGACATGACGCTGCTGTTTAAGGCCCGGGGGGTCAGCTTTCATGTCATCCAGCAAACACTCATCATACCCTCTTGACATGACCTGTGTTGTATGGAGTCCTCGAGAAAATTAGGTAGAAAAGTATAATTGAGTTCAGTTTCACAAACATTCACTGAATGTCCTCGTATGCTAGCCGTGTGCGGGACCTTAGAGACCAAAAGATCAATAAGATTCTCTCTTATAGACTCACTGTCCCGTGGGGATTACGAATACAGCCAGGACTAGGGTGGAACGGACGGGTCGTGTGTGGCGCCAGTGAAGAACACTGACCTCAGGTGGGCTGGGAGTGGGCCCAGGTGGGGACGGAGGACCTTCTAGAGGAGACAACCTTAGTGGGAACTAGGCACATGCGATGCTCGGGAGGTACAGAGTGGATGAAAGAGGTCCTCATTTCAGACAAGGGCACGTGCAAGAACGATTCGCTCAGACAGACAGACCGTAAAGAAAAGCCCGGAGGACTTAGGGGTCCTCAGTCCACATGATGAGCTCTGCTTCTGAGGGCAGGCCTATGTGAAGGGGCTCGGGATGTAAGTGACCACACTCCCTGGGTTTGCAGCAGTCACGGGTGACAGGTGCGCCCAACATGCCTGCTGTCAGGAACACTCGTCTCTCCCGATCACAAATGCATGTTACGGGCAAGCAGAGAAGCTTCCACATGGAGAGCCGGACCTGCTTTGTCTCCTGTTCTATCCTCTGGGCCACAGCAGCCACGGTTTCTGTACGCCCCGGGCCAGCAGCTGAGCCTTAGCTTAGGCTGCACATAGCACCATTGAGGTCTCATTCATCCTGAGACCTGTCTCCCTGGCAGCCATGTATTGCCTCTCATGACACTCTCCCTTGCCCGGACTCCCCTCGCGCTTAGTATCTATTAGTAACGTGTGCTTTGAAGAAAGCATCAGTGGGTGGAACCCCATGAACCAAACAGATCACTGATGAAAACACAAGGATGCGCACGGAGCGGAAGAGACAGGTGAGGGCCGTGTTGCATGTTAATACCTGGGCTCCCTGGAAGCGGATACTGGGGCTCCGGCCCCAGGACTGTAACCACCAGAATATGGGGGGCGAGGGGGGCAGAAGAGGTTCTGGCTCAGCAGAACTGGATGTGTCGAGGGGAGACACCCTCACTCTGGACTGCTCCTCCCTGCCAACTCCCCTCAGATTACTGAGGAGCTTATCCACGTTTGTCAAAATTAGATTGTAAAGCCACTTCACGAAGGCTAATTCTGGATGTGACACATGTCCTGGACAGATCTCGTAGATCTCTGGTTCTCAATAAAGGGCGTTATTCATAGTAATAATAACAGCCCCTGGCGCCGTGCTGGAACTCGACTCACCATACAGTAGAGCACGGCGCTAGGTTGACTTGCTTCCCAGCTAAGAGGATTCTGTTATAAAAGCACCCAAAGGGCCTCCTGAGAGGACACCTCAGGTATAGTATCAGGTCGATGCAGCTCCATTCTGAAAATGTTTGCAGAGCTCAGCTATGCCAGACACGGAGGGAGACTCTAGAAAGTTCCAGGCATAACCACCGTCTCAGAGCTCTTTGGTGTGTTCACCATGTACCTTGTTCTGATTTCCTCCTATCCTCGGCTACTTCAGAGATCATGGCTAACCTCTGAGAGCCTCGGCTACTTCCTCTAGTTTATCACTTGAATGCATGCAATGATGGTGATACTAAGATAGATCCTTCTTTACAGGGTTCAGAGTGAGAAACAAAGATTTTGCTCTGTCAGTAAAATGTGGAGCTGAAGTCAGACCCGGATCCTGGAGCAGCTGAAAGCGGTGCCCTGTCCTAACAGCTGTGCTGACCTTTATCTAAATTGTCTGACCTGCTTTTCCTTGGCAACTCTTGTCTGTCTGAGGATGGCCACTTTCAAGAGGTAATTGTTAGGCTAGGGAGTTGATTTAAGTGATTGGGGTAATGCTTGCATTTGGATTTAAATTCTTTCCCCAACTTGGGTTTTGGGGGTAGCTACTTTGGCCTCAGAGAAAACAAGCAGGCATCTGATAATAGCTGTAGCTATTGAGTTGGTCCCTGAAAGCTACTTCCTCAGAATTAGAAGTCTGCTGGGGGGCTGACACCCCTGAACCCTGATCACTATCGAACGAAGAAGACGGAGATGAGAGAGAAGATGAAAGAGACAGAGGGATGAGATAAAGTACCTTGGTTTTCCTCCTATGCAGGACAAGGCAGGTAATGAACTCCTCTTTAAATGTAATTATTTTATTCTGGCAAGGACAGATTGATCTACTCGAAGACACCTGTCTCAAAGCAGGCGAAGTGAAGAAAGAGAATCATGCTGGTAGTAAAAATAATAGTTTCTTGAAATGATGGAGGGAGAAATGTTTACAAAGAACAAATGCAAATGGGTGGTGAATGGAAATATTAAAACATAATAAAATATTAATTACCCCCAAGGAGTTGATGGCTACCTATTCAATTACTGATGAAAATTTTATTGATGCCAGTGCTCGCATTTATTTATTGTTCCTATTGTCTTATAATAGATTCATGGAGCCATACAACTGAAAGGAACACGGAGCCTTCTTTTTATACAAGATAATTTTAGAGCCAGGGCTACGGGAACAAGAGGCATTTTCCATACACAAAGCAGTTTACAACTACACTTTCTAACTGGCCCATTAACTCTGTTAGGGAAACTGTATTGTCCCGTTTTACAGAGAAAACTGAGGCTCGTTGGCTAGGTAACTTGTACTAAGTCTCACGATGAGCAAAGGCTGCATAAGGGGTTTGAACCTTGTCAGCCAGCCTGACGTCAAAGCCCACACTCAGGCTACGCCTCTGGAAAGGGAAAGAATGCAAACTCCTCCGAGTGACAGAGTGTGATGAGCCGGGAGCCAGATCTCCAGTCTTAACCTTGTCATTTTCTCTAGTTCTGCTGGAAGCCCCAGCCTCTGGTTTTTTGGTGGGCCAGCTCCTGGATGTGTCGTTCCTGCACTGGGGGCCTTAGCCCACGGTGGTCAGGATCCCAGACTTCAGGATCTGCACCCTTGGGCCAGAACTCACTATAACAAGTTGTTTCCTTCTTTAGGTACTGAGTGCCCTTGGCTGTGGTAATGTCTAGTGTGAGGCTTCTGGCTGGCCCAGGGACAGTTTCAGTGCCCCATGGATGTCACTCCGTAGCAAGGAATGATGGGACTAGAACCCTGCTTTCCTCACTCAAGCTATGTGCCTTTTCAGCTCACTTGGAAAAACGAAATACTTACTCATGGGCACTGAAGTGTCCATGGCTACGTGGAAGTGTCTCGAAAACTGTTTAGCACAGGAAGGCACTTAATATGTTCGTTTCTTGTTTTCTTTCCAGTATTTCCAGTAAAAACCCTCAAACATGACCCAACTAACCAACTTGATACTAAATTTGAAAGTGTAGTAGAATGGTTAGTCACAGAGCAAGGACCCCATGTGGCACCGCAGCAAGGGAGAGTAATTATCCAGAACAGGAAGGTGGGCCATCGGAAGGACACCAAGCGTTTCATTAGACACTGGGACCCTCTGGACAGGGCTGGAGAAGCAGGGAGGTGGAGCCTGTTTGGAAAAGAGACTTAGAAAAGCCCAGCCGGCCTCCTTCCATGTCCTCTGGGCCTGAGTGAGCATGCATCCCAGGGTCTCTCCCTGGGGTGGGGGTGGGGGACTGCAGCGCTTTGGAATCTGATCACCAAGTGTAGGTGAGAGGAACCAAAGCAAACCTAAGTCTGCTTGAAAGAGGAAGGATCCCAGACGTCTACACTAGCCACCTCCTCCCTCCCTAGGGGTCCGAAGGGAGTGACATTCTAGAGTCTCTGTGAATGAACATCTCACAAGAGAGGCTCTTTCTGGTTCCAGCTGTTTCTCTGTGGCTTTAGACACAGGCATTCCTTTCCCTGAAGCTCTGAGCACTTGTCCAAGCACAGCAGTTGGGCTGGATGTTGGCTGAGGCCCTCCAGCTCTCAGTCAGTACATCCGGGGAGTCGGTGACAGAATGGAACATGAATGGGAAAGCCATGAGGCAAATCTGGATTTTCTGATTCTTAGAGGTCAGCAAAATGATTCCAGAAAAAAAAAAATCTGTAGTCATAAAAATCAGGCAGTGCCTTCTTAGAATCATATGTCAGGGCTGGCCCTCACTCTAAAACCATCTTTGCCTCAAATAAGATACAAATCAGAAACTGAGGCTGAGGACCAGGTGATCGGAATCACTGTTGCCGGGCATGGTGGAGGATGCCTTTGATCCCAGCACTCGGGAGGCAGAGGATCGCTGTGAGTTTGAGGCCAGCCTGGGACGACAGAGTGAATTCCAGGTCAGCCTGGGCTAGAGCAAGACCCTACCTCAAAAAAAAAAAAAGGTAGAGGAAGAAGAAGAAAGAAGAAAAAGGAGGAGGAAGAAAAGGAAGATGAGGAGAAGAAAGGAGGAGGAGGAGGAAGAGGAGAAGAAAAGATAGCGGGCTGGGGGTGTGGCTCAATGCTTGAGTGCTTTGGCCAGGCCCCCACACAGGGGAGGGGGTGCACGGAAGCTTTACGCAATTCTTACAAAACCTTAAGGAAGACTTTTATTTACCTCTTTAACACATAAAGAAACCAAGGATCTAGACCCTAAATAATTTGCCTCAAGCCACACAGCTAATTCTCAGGCCAAATGTGACTCCAGATGCCCAGACTCTTGCCCCAGCTGTGACTTCTTCCTCTGCTCTGTTTCAGTCCCTCCAATGCAGACCCCAAGACACCCTTCCCACATGAAAGTGACCAGGCCGCTGACCTTTTCTTGCCCATTATTTGCTACGATGTCAGAAACAACTGAGTCACAGAGTGGCATCAAACGGTCATTCATTCACCAGGAGCCAGCATCTTCCAACAATAGAAAGGAAGTCAGCTTTTTTTCACAGGAACCCTGGAGCCTTCCAGGAAAACGAGTATCTCTCCTCTCTGGCCAGCTGGACCTCGAGCCCAGGGCAGAGCCTGTGGGAGCGGGTTCTCCATGAGAACTGGTGGAATCCCTCGGATCTAGTGGAATCCCCTGGGGTGAATCCTTCCCTGGGAGGAGAGATTGGCCTCACCTTGGGTTCCCTTGCCTGAGGTCTGCAGGTCTTCCACTTCCTGTCCTGACAGGGACGGCCCTGTCCCAATCTTATTTAAATTGGCTGGGCCCAGAGATGGGGTCAGCCAGCACCCAAGAGGCCAGGTGGCATTGTGGCAGCCCAAGGCCCTACACTGCCTGTGCCCACAGGTGGCAGGTGGGTGTCGCTGCCCTGTAGTGATGCTCGAAGGAAAGCAGCAAAAAGGTGCGGGGAGAGATGGAGGCCAGGAAACAGCTAGGGCCTGGGAGAGCACTGAGTCTGCACGAGCAGAGCTGGTGCCATTTCTACAGGAAGCTCCACGGGTCTCCGCATCGTCCAAGGAGGAGGTTGATTCTGCAATCCGCTTACCTCTTCCAGTTTTAGGGACTTGGAGGGAGGCAGCTAAGAGATGAGGCCAGTGAGCAGCTACCACTGGGGTTCCCAGACAGCAGCAAGGCAGGGCAAGCGGATCTCGGGGCTGAGTGTCATGTGGGTGAGAGAGGGGCTGCTCAGCATGTGCCAAGGCAGAGCAGAGCCCCTGGCAGCTGGGAGTCATCCCCGACAGCACCGAAGCAGGCTCTGGGGACAGTGGGTGGGGGTGGAGACCACTGGTCTGCTGATGTCAAAGGCAGGCAGACTGCTGTGCCTCCAGCCACACTTCAGGCCAGAGGAGGCCCTGCTTCCTGCAGCGGCTTTGGTCTCTCAGCTCTGCTCAGCTTCTGGGAGTTTCTTGCCTCCTGACTCCTCAGCCAGTGCTCTCCTCGTGGCCCTTGCTTCTCTCAGGCCAGTGGGACTATGCTGGGCCATAGCCTTGCTCAGGAAGCACTGACCCCAGTGAGAGACTGAGGATCAAGAACCAGAAGTCCTGTGGTGGCGGGGGAGTGGGAAAGGAGCAGAGGAACCCGCTGAATGAAGAGCACAAATCCTGTGTCCAGCATCCCTTTCTCAGAGGTTCTCAGTTACATTTGGGCCCATGGAGTACAGCCTTGCGTGGTGTTACTACTGAGTAGAGGACAAGAGTCCTTGGCTCAGATACTTCACATGACACAGGAGGACACCAAGGACCAGAAGGAGGAAGAGTCACAGCCACTCAGAGGTCACCCTCATCTCCCCCATCCTGAGAGGAGGAAAACATGTCTGCCTTTCGTCTCCTGCCTCCCCGGGTTCCTCTCCAGTCTGTCAGCCTGTTCACCTGAGCTGAGGGCCAGCCTGAATCTTTGCAGGTGCCCGGTGTGCAGCAGGGCATCGTGCTTGCGGGAAACTAAACAGAGAATATTTCAAACCATCCAACATGCCTTATGAAGGAAAAAAAAACCCCAAGGCACTCCCCTCGATACTGCACAAAGCATTTCAAAAAAGATTCCATGCCTAGAGGAAACATCGGAAAGCAGGGCTGGTTTTGGTTTTTAAAGGGCCAATTCCCTCTTAACAAAACTGCTTGGAACTGGACCAGTGACCCACATCTAAGATGCCCCAGGGAGCTGCAGCTCCACAGGGACAGACTGGAGCCTCCCATTCTGACAGCTCCTGGCAGATCCAGGAAGCCACCAGCCGGCAGCTCACTGCCCTCTGCCTTTCTTCTGAGGAAATCAAGATGTGTCACTGACAGGGACCAAGAAAGTTTCAGCTTTTTATCCAGCCTATGGAGAGCCTCTCTCTTTGGAGTTCCTCTCACTAACTTGTAGTTTTATCTCTTAAAAGTTCAAGCCCACCCTTACCTGCTTCTTTTCCTCCTCCCTGGCGCTTCGGGTGGTTTCTTCGTGCCCCTGGCTGACTCTTCAACTGCCCACTGTCACTTGCTCCTGAGCCTGTCAGTTGATCCCCTTCCACCCTCTTTTAAATCTGTGTCCCTTGCCCTCCCTCCTCCCACTTCTTCCTCCTCTTTCTCTCTCCACCCCTTTCCCCCTCTGGGTCCCTCCCTCCTTTCCCTCTCCTTCTCTGTCTCTCTCTGTGTGTTTCTCTCTCTCTTTTCTCCTCTCTCTCTCTCTGTGTCTCCGTCTCTCTCTCTCCCTCCACCTTCTCTCTTGCTCTTAGAATCGTTGAAGTCATTTCAAGCCTTCTTTCTCCCATCTCCCTCCAGCCTCTCCCAAAAAGCAGCCCCTCCTCCCCTGCTGCCCTCCCTCTGTCCTTGACGCCTGCCCTCCCCCCAGGCTGGCCGGGGCGCTCAGTCTTGTCCTGCCCACCCCTCTGCTAAAGCCCTCTGTGTCTTTAGGATGTGGCTTTCCTGGGGCACCAGCCAGAAAGTCACCTGTGCCTGAGCGATCCCCTTGCCTGATCTTCTCCTGTCATCTCCTGCACGCCTTTCCGGGACCTCTGCTATGCCCACCTCAAGGAGCAAAGCACCCAGTAGCCCAGGCAGACTCCCAACCAGACAGCACCTATGAGCCCGCACTGAGCTGGGGCTTCAGGTGGATGGCGTGTGTTCATCTCACCTTATCATTCCAACTTCTAACTTCAACAGTATGGATCTTCTGCTTTTCACATTTGGGGAGCCGGAGGATCAGGGAAATCAAGGAATGAACAATTGTGGCGATGCAGCTGTAAGCGGCAGGGTAGGAAAGAGGAGTTTGGGCCAAAATTCAGCTCGTGGCTTCTTCCACAAGTCTGCAGGTCTCCCAGATAGAACCGAGCTAGCAGAATAAGCTGATATGTTAGTGTCTTTGCCACAGGTGAACAAATTCTGAAACGGGGTGGGAGGGCATCCTCCTCGAATCTCCTCCTCCAACTTTATCCCCAGCGTCAGCATTTAAGCATGGGCCCAATGGAAGTGTCACAAATGTCAACAGCAGGGTTACTACGAGCAGACTGAGGTCAGACAAACCAATGACTAAGCACCCACAGATCAGGGTGCTGGAAGATAACCTCGGCCATCACCGGGAAAGTCAGAGGAACTGGGGCACCCGATTAAGGCGGCTATAAACGTCATATACAGTAGTAAGGGGAAGGCGCAAGGCCACCCGATCTGTTTCTTGTTCCACATCGTCACCTGACGTGTGCCTTTACCAGTATCGCGCTGGTCACAAACAGCCCAGGATTCTGTAAAACTATTTGTCTTTAATGGACTTTGCTTTCCATGGGTGAACGAGCTGAGGGTCAACAAGAAGAGACAGAACACGGGCACAGATCTCCTGGGTCAGGATGCAAACAAACTCAGTATCCAATCCCCTAGCACTCTGTGTGGTATCACAGATGACTCCAGGCCAGCCTGTGGGGTTCGAATCGGGGCTCTGGCACTTACTAGCTCACATTGGGGAACTTTGGCCTTCATGTAGCTGCTCAATGACTTCAGCTGTAATTTGAGGACACGAGTATCTGTTTCTTGGGGTCGTCACAGCCCTAAGGAGTGTGTCAAGCATTTAGAGCAGAGGCTGCTGCTACAGGGAAGATGATGGATATGACTATAAGTCATGACACCACGTGACACAATGCAGCACAAAGCCTGTGTCCTCCTTGCCGGTGCTTACGGTGGGGTGGCGAGGACAGAGACCCGCAAGGGCAGCCAACAGAGAGCCCTAGAAACCCCAGCTCCTTCCCCCCAAAATTATCCTCCCACGATGACTCAGTGTCTGATCCCAGCCACTCTACAAAATAAGGCAGGGCATAGCCAGTTAAAGACCTGAGCCCATGGGCTGGAGAGGTGGCTGGGAGGTCAAAAGTGCTTCTTGCAAACCTGACAGCCTGCGTCTGAGTCCCTGATACCCACATAAAGCCACATGAATAAAGTGGTGAGTGTGACTGGAGTTCATTTACTGGAAGTCCTGGCACTCATTCTCCCTGTCTGCCTCTCTCTCTCTCTCTCTCTCCCTCTCTCTCTCTCTCTCTCCTCTCTCTACTCTCTTTCTCTCTGTGTCTTCTCTCTCTCCTCTCTTCTCTCTCTCTCTCCTCTCTCCTCTCTCTACTCTCTTTCGCTGTGTCTTCTCTCTCTCCTCTCTCTTCTCTCTCTGTCTTCTCTCTCTCCTCTCTCTCTCCCTCTCTGTCTCAAATAAATCTAAAAAAAAGAACTGAACCCATGGAGTCTCAGCAGGAGGTGGTAGAAAAGTGGCCAAGGTTTAATGGCATATGAATTCCTAGAGTCCAAGGAGAGATGGGTTCCTGTGGTTCAGTCCTCCATCACTGAAGGGGCTGGGAGAATACAGTCTCCTCTGGATGTCCAGAAGGGAAGATGTGCCTAGATGGAGGCCCTCCCACAGACACAGAAGGTAAGTGCTGCCGTCAGCCTGGAAGGTGGAGAGGGAAGCCATGGAGGACTGGGTGGGGTGCTGGGCATGGTCCTGGCAGCTGAATCAGGGCTGGGAAGGCTTGGGGCCTTCTCCAGCCAAGCACACGGCCTCGTGTGGTACCTACACGGAGTATATGCTCATGCCCTCAAGCTGAGTAGCTTTAGGAGGATTTCGGAACTGTGATTTCTTTTTGTGAGAATCCCTGTGGTGCTCAGGTGAGGATTCCTACAAAAATATGGAAAACGGCTGCCTTCATGACCTCCAGCACTGTTGTTACCTGCCTGAGACCTGCATAATATTGGGCTCATCAATATGTTGTCACAGGTAATGGAGAAGGGAGCGAGAGGGAACTCGGGGACAAAGGAAGGTGGTGGAGGATATTGTGATCAGGCCGCATTGTGTGTATTATAGAGGTTGTCAATTTTTAAAAGTTTTTTAACAAGATAAAATATCAGGTAAAAATTAAATATTTTTAAAATAAGGAAATTGTCATTTGAGTTGTAGGTTTGGAGTGGTTCTCTAAAGGGGTCCAGTATGACTGTCACCATGAAAAGATGTCTGATGCCCAGAAAAGAGAAGGTAAGACAAGGTGTCCAGGGATATAACAGAAATTCTGCCATGCCTTCCCCTCCACCCTCATAAAAAGGGGTCCTAGAGAGAGGTATTGAAGCATGCACTCCACACATTAAAAATAGGATTACGGGGGCTGGAGAGATGCCTGACAGCCCGAGTTCAAGTCCATAATACCCATGTAAAGCCAGTTGCCTAAAGTGGCACATGCGTCTGGAGTTCTTTTGCAGTGGCAGAAGGCCCTAGTATAGCAATACTCACTCTCTCTCTCCCTCCCTCTTTTATCTCTTTCAAAGAAATAATTAAATTTTAATTTAAAACATAAGATAATGACATAAACTTTATTCAATGCCTACTGTGTGTCTGGTTTCATGCTAGGCACATTTCACCTTCTTCCACTTTGAGATGAAAAGAGAGAGAAAAGCCTTTATGAGAACTGTATGAACTGTACATACATCAAAGTCTCAGCAAGGATTTCATGGCTACTCCGATGGCTCAGCCAATGAGAGACAGGGTCGCCCCAGGCCCCAAGAAGCTACGAGAAGGAAATGGTCGTGCGTGGAGGGCCATGTGTGTATTAGGTATTTTCACTTCACTACACTATAGATTTCCACCTTACAATAAACGAAACCCAAACACAGAGAAGTTCAGGAACCTAAGTCTAAAAACTGTCAGATACTTTCTCCCACAGATGTCCAGGAAGTCATCATGCACCTAACTAGCCTGGTGAGAGGGACTCTGTACAAGGCACCAGGTGAGAGCAGACAGACCTCCAGAGAGCCTGACAGCAGGAGAGGCTGTGACTGCAGGACTGTGGTGATGGATCCTCAGCGCGGTCTGAGAGCTCCCTCTGGACAAGTCTGGACGGTGGCAGCTCAAAACTTGCTTCCGGTTTTTCCTTCTCTTTCGAAGCAAGGAGGCAAATGAGACTTTGGAATCTCTGACCACACGTTTCCCTCCCACAACACTGCGGTCCAGATGTTTCAGCAGCTACTTCCCTTACAGCCTCGGTAAGTGATTTCTGTCAGCATCTAATTACAAGAGCAATGAGTCCCCAGCGCCTCATTGGAGGGCATAAATGGGTAATTGGAGCCATGGTTAGTGGGCTGAGGTCACACTTTTCCGTTGGTTGAGATGCAAAGCGGCAGGCAGAAGCCATTCCCTTTAACACTTTTACTTTCCAAAGAGTGGCTGAAAGGGGTAAGGACGCTGTTCCCACCGCTGTGAGCCAAAGAAAACACAAACTTCCTTGTTCTGTGATCTCTGATCAAACCTCAGGTTTTCATCCCGCAGGATGGGGGCAGAATCACACCTATACCTGTTCTTGAACTTAAGGCGCATGACTCCCTCTGGGATCACAGGCTTCCAAAATCTTCTTTTTTTAAGTTACATTCTTTTTTTATTATTTATTAATTTTCAAGCAGAGAGATACAGAGAGAGAAAGAGAGAGAGAGAGAGAGAGAGAGAGAGAGAGAGAGAGAGAGAGAGCACACCGGGGTCACCCCCTTGTGGGTCTGGCTTATGTGGGACCTGGGGAATTGAACCAAGGGCCTTAGGCACTGGAGGCAAGTGCCTTAACCGTTGAGCCATCTCTCCAGCCTTTCCAAAATCTTTTGTGGTGGGCTTGGGCCAAGAAGAACTCAGGAGAGAGGAGCAAGAGGAGGGGGAGGAGGAAGAAGGCTCTAGCGCAGAAAGCTTGATTCTTTCCCACTGAAGTCAGAGATGACTTGAGGCTGATTATCAGGGTGCAGCTCCCCTTGAGCTCTGAGACTCCAGGACTGGGGGTTTCATCCCACACAAAAAAATGTCAACCTTTGCCTTGCCTTGGAGATCCCGGGATAGCCTTTGCCCTGGAGATCTTGGGATAGCATTTGCCCTCTAAGGCCAGGAAGTCCTTGTAAGCAACACTGAAGGTCTCCAATTCTGATCCTGTTGCAGATGAGACCTAGAGATGGTAGGGCTAATGGCGCACATTTTTCTCCTCTACAAGTGGCATCCTTGGTCCACCTCCACCCACCGGCCCAAAAAAGTCTCCTTTCTCCTTTATTTTGAGAAGTCAAATGCAAAGCATGGTACTTGGTGGTCTATTGATAAAAATCACAAGATAAAATCAAGGAACTTTTCACTGGATATGCTGTTTGCTCAAGGCAAGTCACTCGAAGAGAGAGGCTTATCTTCGTGGATAATGGACGTAATTACCTTGTGTCCATCTTGATAATTTAACCACAGATGTTCAAAACTTTCTTAAGGACAGAGGTTTTCCATCTCCTTCCACATCAGCCTCTCGGTTCCACTTTAGCTCCCGGTCAAGTTATTAAGGGGTGGGGGATTAGAAGCGTTGAGAAGATTTAAATTGTCCCTGTTTTTTCAGTGGCTAGTGTCTCATTCAGCCAGATATCCCAGGGGGAATGGACAGGACCTGAAAGCCTATGGCTTGTCACTAAGAGTATTGGTTTCAACTGGGGAGTTTAGCTCAGTGGTAAAGCACGTGTCTAGTATGCTGAAGGCTCTGGATTCAAATAGATATATAAATAAATAGATGATAGATAGATAGATAGATAGATAGATAGATAGATAGATAGATAGATATGCTGACTTGGGCTTAGATTCCCGATGCCCCATTCGGCACTTGCAGCCACGTGACCCTCTTCTGCCACTTTCTTTTCACTTAAAAAATGTTTTTATTTCTTTGTGAGGAGAGAGAAAGAGGGGGCAAGAGTGTGGACACACTAGAGCCTTTTGTCACTGCACACAAATTTAAAATGTATGAGCCAAGTAAAGCATCTGGCTTTACGTAGGTCCTGGGGAATCAAACCAGGCCAGCAGGCTTTGCAAACAAGAATTTTAAACATATGCCCACACAATATCTAGTATATGATGCTCATGCACCTGTTCTGCTGAAGGTCAAAATTAAGTTACTACAGATGGTCACGTACCTTGGAAAGAGACGGAAGTTTACAAGTAGAAGCCTGACTCGTGATTATTAGTGTGCCCACAATGCCCACCTCCATTACCTTCTTTGAGGATGGCTGCCAAACATGGCCATGTAGGTGGAGCACGGAGCACCATTCCCATGTGCCTTTGAACCCGAGAGCAGGAGGCAATTGCCTTTGCAGGTGAATCTATGCCTTCTCTCAGCAGAGAAGTCATACTGAGGACATTCCAGGACAGGGCTGACCAGACAACTCTTACTGAGACACAGGTTCTGTCTTGATGCCCCTCGTAGCCTGGGAGAGAGGCCTGGATCAATAAGCGAAGTGCAACAGGAGTGTCAAGGTGAGGTTTATGGTCAGAACGCTAGCTTTTCTTCCAGGTGGTGGTAGTAAAATGGAAGGAAGTTTTCTTTCAAAGGTCAAGAAAAAGTCAGTGGTATTCGGTCCACTTCCAAAGAGAGCCTGTGGGCATCTTTTCCAGAAGCTCAAAAGGAGAAGGCTCCTCAGCTAAGAACAGTGTACCTGGGACAGAAAGACGGTTCAAAGCTAGCTTCCCCCTGAGCTTGGTGTGGTGGCTCCCACATGTAATCCCAGGAGTTCAAGAGCATCTTTTCTACGTAGCAAGTTCAAGGCCAGCCTGGGCTACTCTGTCTCAAAAATAAATAAATAAAATAAAATAAAACAAATAGCTCTTTCAATATTAGACCCAACTCAATCCCAGGTTTGGAGTATGAAGAGAAGAGGAAGCAAGAAGGGGAGAGAAGAGGGAGGGAGGGAGAGGTTGGGAGAGGAAGAAGGGAAGGAGAAAGGGAGGAAGTGGGTATTCCACTTTAACTCCACATCCAGTGGGTTTCAAAAGTACTTTCCTACCCAGATGGAAGACTAGGTTCTCATGGGGCAGACCAAAGCCTGCTAGCTCAGGACAGATGGCCTCTCTCTCCATCTGTTTCAGAGAGGTCCTAACTCGCTATCAGATCTCAAATGGATGGAATCCCAACCCTGGCCCTCGATAACTGTGTGATTTCAGGCAAGTCTCAACATCTTTATCTGGAGCATGGTCATAGTATTGCAGAGTGCTCATAAATTTGATCTTTGGACAGTGTACACCTTAGTTATCATTACAGCTCCTGGGATGGACGATTTCAGGAGAAAGGGCAGAGGCACAGAGGTCCTTTTCCAAGCGCAAACAAGGTCCTGCCTGTCCACCGTCCTCTGGAAACTTCTTTAAAAGGTGATCTTGCCCTGGGAGCGCTGGGAGCTCAGCCCTACCCGCTCCAGCATCTCGATTTGTAAAGAAGGAACTCAAGACTATCTGAAAGGAAGTCAAATTGTTTTAGGAAAACAATAGCAAAGTAACTACAAGTCATTAGCTTCCTCCCTGGGGCCTGAAATCAAGCTTGACTGTAACCGAAAGGACTGTTAGCATGTTTCCTTAAAGACCTCTGGACAGGACTCATAAATTAATTCCTGTGCATGAGTGTCTGGAATGAGAGGAGGAGGGTCATGGAAGTGAGGCAATGCCTGCGACTGAGGAGAGTGCAGGCAGAGCCCCTTACACTGACCTGCCTTTCCTGGTCCTCTGGGTGAAGGCTCAGACATGGGCACCCTCAGGTGGCTCTTAAGGACTTTCTTCCCAAAGCAACACAAGTCCCCATTTCCTGCCCTGTTCTTGAAGGCCTCTGGACTCAGAATGTTTCTCAGACAAATGCTCTAGAGATTCCTTTTGAACAGGAATTTCCTTGGTGACAAGAGCAGACGTTAGGACTGAAGAACCATGTTTCCTCAGTGGGATTTCTCAGGCACATAGCAAGGAATCACAGATACCAGAACACTGGACTTGAAGAGAATCTGAAGGTTCACTGGGCCAGCCAAAGACACTAAAGCCCAACTCGGGCAAGACCTTGTATGGGGTCAGGAGCAGAAGCCAGATCTCTCCAGACATCTAGGAAACCTCGGGACTTCCCTCAGGTCTCAACGGGCCTGGTAATTGCTAACAGAGCCTCCTCCATCTGTCAGCAAACTTAGCTGAAAGTCCCTGGAGTTTAACTTACCAAAAACTAGAGAAAAGACATTATTTCTTTTTTTAAAAAAAAATATTTTTATCTATTTGCAAGAAGAAAGCATGTGTACACCAAGGCCTCCTGCCATTGCAAATGAACTCCAGACACACATGCCACTTCGTGGGTCTGGCTTTATGTGGGGACTGGGGAACTAAATCCAGGCTAAAGGCATTGCAAGAAGCAACTTTAACCACTAAGCCATCTCTCCGGCCCCTGTTTCTTCTTTTAAGAGTCTTTAAAAATATATTTCTATATTTATTTGCAAGGAAAGAGAGAGAGAGAAAGAATGAGGAAGTGTGTGTAGGGCATACAAGGCCTCCAGCCACCGCAAATGAACTCCAGATGCACGCGCCGCTTTGTGCATCTGGCTTTAAGTGGGTGCTGGGGAATTGAACCCGGGTCGTTAGGCTTGGCAGGCAAACGCCTTAACAGCTGAGCCACCTCTTCAGTCCAAATTATGGGGTTTATTTAAGGGAGAGTTAGAATAAGAGGTAAAGCAAAGCAGGAAAGCACCCGGGCCAAAAGAGGTTCTCTTTGTTCCCAGCCAGGCTGTGGAGGGGAGAGAAAACCAGGAAAATCTCCCTCACACGGGGAAAAGTCTCTCTGGGGAGGAAACTTCTGGGGAAGGGGCTCCCAAGGGTGGCTCAGACCCATTTATATGAATGGGCATCCAATTTGAACGAGGGCATCACCAGGATGGGGTGTAGAGGAGGGGATCTGATTGGTTGGTGGGCCCAGGTGCCAAGCCCGAAAAAGCTGAGAAAGAAATGGGAAGCAGAAGCCGTTTTGGATGAGAGTGGATCCGATTTGAGTTCTAGCTCCACCAGGGCAGGCAAGGTGGCATCCATGTTTGTGTGGGCCAGGCCCTACTGCCGGGAAAAAGCTGAGAAAAAAGAATTACTTCTTCACATCTCTCGGACCCAGAACAGCTTGTCTTGATCACTAAAGGTCTCTGAAAAGCTTCCATAGGAGATGCAAAACTTCTGCTCCAAGCTTTTCACGTCCATCGGAGGAAAAATCACCAGACCCACCTTTCAGATCTGGGGCTGTGAGCTCAAGTTCCCACAGAGCACTGCACCTACTTCTAACAAGGCGGAGTGGGCCGGCAGGACCCTTTGATCATGGAGAGATGGAATGTGGCAGGGTCACAGCCAAGTTACCTGGGACTACCTTTAGTGCCTTAATAGCTATTTCTTGTCAGCCCCTGTGCCTAACCCGACACGTGGCCATCAGGTAATCAGGTGAAACCGAATGTTCTAAGAGACCACAGCTTCCACCAACCCAAGGCTAAGAACGTCATCAGATATCATCTTGGCCCTGCTTTGCAGTAAGCCTCCCACCAATGTGTGCGAAAGGTGCCTTCGTTTAGGACTTTCCTTTGTTCTTTAACTATGAAATCTCCATGAAATTGTCAAGACATTGGAACATGGAGTTTGGGGTAACACGGTGATTGCTCCAGAATAAACTCTCTCCTCTCTCCTTTGAGGTGAGAGCTGAGTTTTGTGTTGGCAGTGTTGAGGCTAGAGCATCCTTATGTCACATGTGTGCATCCCTAAACGATCTTGGGAGGGCTTCATGGGGCACAGAAACTTCTGAACTGATTGTAAAGCTTCAGAGCAAGAAGGACTTACTGTAGTCTTGATCTCATTTCCAAAACACTCTTGACCCGGAAAAGATCAACGATCACAGCTCTGGGTCTAACATATCAAAAAGGGTCATTTTCCACAAACCTCCAAAGTTACTGAAATCGCCACAAGTCTATGGGACAAATGTGAGAGACTGGCATATTCAGCTCCTTCCTGGACCATGCAGCCTCTTCTGATAGGGGTGAGGTTTGCTCAATAGCCATGAAGGGCGCAGCTCAGCTTTCACCTGTCGCCTATGGAAAAGCCATTCCAGATCAACACATCTCTTCCTTCTTGTGTAATTTTTCTAGAGTCACAGCTAACCAAGACCATCATTTCAGCCGAGTCCTCTTTCCACTGCCTCATAAGCTTTCCAGGTATTTGTTTCTAGATGGTTCTGGAACTGTCTCGAATGCTAGGGGAGCATGAGGATTATAGGACTCTTTTCCTTAAAGCTTCTTCCTACCATTCTTGGGAAAGAGACCCAGGAACAGTGCTAGGGAAGACCACAATCCCTAGCGGCATTCCCCACCGCTGGCTCCCTCCAGCCATGAGGACCAATGCAGTGTGGCCCAAAGGACTTCACACAAGTTTGCGATCTGCCAAAAACATAGATTTTAAAAAATAATAATTAATGACTACATTTGGATCAATGTCTTTAAACTGACAGCAATTACATCCTAAAAGCTCCAATAGCTATTGGTACAATGAAATTTAGGGCACATTTTCCTGCAGAAATAATGTCATGAAGGACGGTTAGCTTCCCAGGCTAGCCCCAGAAAGGTTATTTAAGGGATAAAGTTGCTTAACCATACTACTGAATACTCGGGATTCTAGCAGCCTAGTGAGCTCAAGATGGGGGAAAGATTACACCACATTCTGAACAGAGCCTCTAGCGCTCTCTCTCTCTCTCTCTCTCTCTCTCTCTCTCTCTCTCTTCTCCTTCTTCCTCTCCTTTCTGTCTAGTTTCAGATGCAAGAGTCTCCAGCCCACACCTGCACCAAGGATAGCCTCTCTGCTTGCTTCCCTCTTTCTAGGTAGAGAAGGCAAAATAACATTCACTTGGCATTTCCTAATGCCAACATCCTCCCAGAAATGTCCCTTTCTTGAAAAAAGAATTATTTATTTTCAAGCAAAGAGAGAGAGTGGGGGAAGAAGGGAGGGGGCACCAGGACATGCCAGATGCACGAGCCACTTTGTGCATCTGGCTTTCTGTGGGAAATGAACCTGTGACTGAGTCATCTCTCCAGCCCTGCAATGTCCCTTTTATACAACAGTCTCTGAGGCCGAACACAAGCAAAGTTGTTTTTCAAATCCTGAGACTGTTTCCCTAGTTATCAAAGGTAGGAGTGGGAGCTGGGGAGATGGTTCAATGAGTAAAGTATTTGGCACACATGCATGAGGACCCGAGTTTGGGTCCCTAGCACCCATGTAAAATGCCAGATGTGGTGGTGCATACTGTAATCCCAGTGCTGGGGAGACAGAGACAGGATGAGCCACAGGCTGGATATATCTTGTCTAGCTCTGGGTGCAGTGAAACACACTGTTTCAAAGAATCAGGTGGAGAGCTGTTAATCAAGACCCCCAAGATCGACCTCAGGAACCTCTGCATGCACAGGCACACATGTGCACCCCACACTTACAGACATACATACGAACACACATGAACTCAGAAAAGTGATAGCTGCCATCAAATTTAGGGAATACAGAAAAGTTTTAGCAAGAAATGAAAGTCACCTATTACCACTGTCACAATGTTGATGGCAGCTGGGTGTGGTGGCAGGAGGTAGAGATAGGGAGATGCGTGTGAGTTCAAGTCTAGTCTATGACTACAGAGTGAGTTCCAGGTCAGCCTGGGCTAGAGTGAGACATAGAACCACGCCCCCCCCAAAAAAAAACATATTGATATGTTTTTTCCTTCCCCCATACTTTTTCCCCTACAAACTTCTGTTCACAAACTTAGTAATATGAATAATATTTTGTACACCATCACTTTTATTTTAAGTTAGTAATGTGTCAGGGGCATTTTCTATGTCAACAAATGCACACTGTCTTCATCTAAAATAAAACTTATTTACGTGTGTGTGTGGGTGGGTGTGTGGGTGTGCTAGGGTTTCTTGCAAACAAACACCAGACTCTTGCACCACTTTTTGCATCCAGTTTATGGGAGTGGCTTGGGAAGAGAAACCAGGCTGGCAGGCTTTGCAAGCAAGCACGTGGACAGCTGAACCCTTTTCCCAGGCCCCATCTTCATCTTTTTGATGACGGTCAGGAGTATAGTCAGAGGAAATGGCCCCTGGAGGCAATGTAATAAGTTGTGTCTTTTGGTCTGCAGGATGCTGCTCCCACCACCCTAGAATCCACAAAGCACAGCACCCACTGTGGGACACCTGCAGACATCACGGCTACTCTTCACCAAGCCCTTGCATTACGGAGTTTCCCACTCTGCGAATTCACCAAAATTCATTCAGTGGCCTTTGATTGAGAATTACGATTTTTAGTTAACACGCTGAACAATTACCACTTAATTTCTACAACACCACCGTTCATCTCTCTACCCCAGACAAGTTACTGCATAAGATCCTTTCAAAGCCTTGCCAACAGCCTGTGGGAAAAGACAGAATTTCTGAACAAAACAATTCAAAGCAAAACAAAAATATTAGACTCCCTCATTCAACAAACCCCTTCCCCACCACACATCAGACGCCAGAGGAAGTGAGCTGGGTGAGAGGTGAAACCCTGGGAAAGATAAGAATGACCTTGACAGACCCTGGGAAAGCACTTGGGGAGCCTTGGGAGTAGGTGCCTATGGGTAGGCAGGGCGGGACTTTAAATCCTGAACAGCCGAAGCGATGTTTGACCTGCTCAGCACTGCTCGGGAGGGCCCCTGAGAAGCCATCGCTGTGCCTCACGCCTCTAGTCCTGCCCAGGTTTCTGGGGGGTCAAAGCACAGGCTCCACTTGGGTGGCAATGACACTTGTGAGAGCCAGAGGCCAGGAGAAAAGGTCCTAGGAGCCCTGAGCTCAGGGGTCAATGCTGGCACCAAGACCCCGAGGGAAGATGGTGACAACTCTCCCTGAGGCCAGCCTCTCCACTTCTCCAATCTACTCTCTTCCTCTCCAGAACAAACCTGAGGCCAGACCAAACATGAACTGTGACAACATCCAAAGTGTCCTCCACTTCTAAGTACAGAGTCTATAGGCCCAGGGACTCTCGGCCACCTGCTTCTGGGTGTCAGTGGCAATCCACTGATAAGGGGACCACTTCAACGACAGAGTGAAACCGTCTAGGAGCCCTCAGAAAAAAGCATGTCACAAAGAACTGTGAGCGCAACTCAGATGCAAGCTGTGTCACCAGCTGGCCATGTGACTTTGGATAAATCCCTTCACGACAAGTTTTAATGTTCTCATTTGTAGAAAAAAAAAAACAACAGTCCCCCTTTTGATAAAAATGCTGTTCTGCCTGGGAGAAATCCATCCCAATATTATAATTGATGTGTTCCTTTCACAATCAAGCAAACTTGGAAAGTTCTCCAGAGAGGGGAGACAATTCAGGCCTGTCAGCCAACCAGCAGAAAGAACTCCCGCGTGCAAAGGAAGTCGCAGCTGCTGCAGAGACCTAGGAGGGGCTGGGTGGGTCTACTCCTGAGGGGCCTGCCTTCAGGGGCCTCCTCCTGGCTCCAGCCTCTACCTGAAGGCCAGGAATATGACCCGCCCTGGTAGTGACAGGGAGCAGGCAGATTTTAATGTGAGTCTTAGAAAATGCTGTGCTTTACTTCGGGTAAAGGAGTGAAGACCAAGGGTTGGAGCTTTCCAGCCTGTCCAGGAACCGGAGCCTGTCCTATGGGGAGGAGCTCTGCAGACAGGGCAAGGGAAGCAGAGGGCACTGAGGAAGTTTCCTGAAGGAAAGAGAAACCTAAGCAGGACATCTTGGCTTTGAAAAGCTGAAATGAAAAGAACAATTTCACTCACTCTGGCAGCTGGAAGGATGGAACCAGGGTCTGAATCCGCAGAAGGAAGAGGGAAGAGGGCAGCCACGTCTTCTCAAGCGCTGATCAAAATGCCTCCGAAGGAGCCTGGCATTTAGTTCTCTCAAGGACACTGTCTCACAGACGGGGAATCCAAGGCACTGAGGCTAAACAACTTGTCTGAGGCCCAAAGCTCCAAACCCAAGCATTCTGGTTCCAGAGTCCTGTAAAGCTATTTTGGCCTAATACGAGGAAGTACTTTCTAAGAATCAGAGCTTATCAACTTATAAAAGGGAGGCTGTCTTAGAAGCATTTAAACTGAGCTATTACCAAGCGGTGCTGACTCAATAAATGCCCCTAAAGTGTCAGAAACTGTGACTACTTTAAGCTGCAGAAGGAAAGAGGAGGAAGTGAGGAAGAAGGGGGGGAAAGAGGAAATTTGTTTTAACAAGAACTGAAAGTCATAGTTCAGGAAGGGTCGGGAAGAGGTCCTGGCCCAAGATCCAGGAATGGCTTCACCATTTCTTGAGACATAAATCAGCTCCAGTGGATTTCTGTGTCTTTGGCATTCGGCTCAAGATGAAGTTCCAGAGAAAGAGCATTCCCTCGGCCTAGCCTTGGGAAAGACTGGCAACAAAAATCACTGATATTTATGGTATGTTTATTCTCCATCAGGCGCAGCCTAAGCCCCAAGTCTGCGTGCATTTTCTTCTTCCAGCAAACCCTGTGAGGCTCATCCCGAGAAAACATAAGAAGCTAGGGTGCGTGACCTGCCCAAGGTCACCCAGAAGGTGAAGCGGCCAAGATGGAATTCAAAGGAAAGCCATGTGGCGTCACCAGGCCACACTTGTCCTGATATCAAAAGGGAAAGGTTCGGTCCCCAAACAAGATGTTGGTGTGGACACAAAAGGAAATGGATGCTAAGCGCTAAAGCCCACAAATGCTCCCTTGGGAGGAGGTCTGCACAGGTACCGTTCACGCCAAGAATTCACGTCCTAGCTTCCAGCCTTATTCTTTGGCCACTGCAAGGTAAAAATGAAAGAAATGAAGGAGAAAAAAAAAAGACACACCCAAAGCCTGGATGAAAGTAGATCAGAGGAAACCAATGATTTCTGTTCAAGAAGCCACCAAATGACAAAATTCTGTCAAAAAAAAAAATAAAGCCTATTAAAGTATGACTTCAGTGTCACACCTGAAATCCTAGTACTAGGGACACTGAGGCAGGAGGACCTCAACTTTAAGGCAAGCCTAGACTACAGAGGCAGTTCCAGACTAGCCTGTGTACATATTGAGCCCTTGTCTTAAAAAAAAAAGTGTAATTTGTAAAACAACAAAGGACCCAAATACTAAAGAACTTTGAGAGACTGCAGTTAGTTGAAAAAAGAAAGAAAGGTCAATTTCCCACATATAGTGAAAAGCTGATAGGAAGCGGAGCAACTGGCGGGGACAGCCTCTTGACATGCGACGTGCTGTCTTCATCTACAAATGCCTGTAGTCACAGGTCAGGCATCACAAAATGACAGACCCCATCATGGTACAGTTTGCAGTCAGACAGCGCTACTTGGGAATGGTGTCACTGTAGGGAAGTTAGTCACTTGACGATGTCCCTGAGTCTCAGTGTCCTTATTGCAAAGCTTTAATAATAGGAAGAGTGGTGAGCAGATAAACTACTGTGCATGAGGTGTTGTGCGCTGGCCCAGGCATTCTGAAAATTGCTTACTAAATTCTGGGTATCTGACCACCATCTCTTAGCTCCTACAAGCCCAGCATGACCTTGGAGCCTCCTCGCCCTCCCAGGGCTGGGTGCCTTGAACAGGCCCTTGGAGAACTAAAGGCGGAGATCCTAGGACAGCAGAAAGCTGCGTTGGAGGCTCAGGAAAGGGCTCTCCGACAGATGAAGGCCCTCGACAGACAGACAGACAGACAGCAGGTGAGGAGAGGGAAAGCACCCTGGAGACGGAGAGGCGGGAGAATGGAATGCCAGAAATGGAGCTTTGAAAAACATTCTTCCTAAACTATAATTGTAAGGATTCCTTTATGTATAGCTCTCAGAAAACCCCTTTGAAGTCTCTGGGGAAGCGGAGAACAGGACAGTGAGCTGGCGGTCGGGCGCCACGGTTCCAGCTTTCTTGGTGCCCACGAGGCGCTGTGACCGTGGGTAAGTCACTTACGCCTTCAAGGTCTCAACTGCTTGTCTGGAGAAAGTCCAGACAAACTACGAGGCTGAAGAATAAATGAGATGCCTATAAAGCACACGGCACATGGTACGTCCTCTCCTCCCTCAGGCCCCCCACCAGAAAGACACCAACAGACCCAGCAGGGATCTGCCTGGCCCAGAAGATGGAGGGAGTAGAGGATGTCGAATTCGTCAGTTACCAAAACACCTCATGTGTTCTAGGGAATCCATATCTGTGACTGACCTCTCCACTCCAACCTATTCTCTCTTCAGTCCCAATTGAGCAAAGTTCTCTTTATATTTCAAGAAGAGGCTTAACTATCACCACCTCAAGAAACTGTTTGTGGGAATTCATTCAGCAGGGGACTTGCTCTTCAATTTTGGGCTGATTTCCCTCTTGCCTTCTTGTAATTAGCTCACAATGTCTGCTTCTGTAGCTGGCATCACTCGGCCCTCCCCAGGGCGGAAAGACAGGGAAAGTTGGGTCAACTTACCCACCGAGCAAAATGCCTAGGGCTCTCAAGACTCTGTGAGACCCAAAATGTTTTAAGTTGTTAAAAAATCTGTAGAACAAAAATCCTTTGTTTGTTTGTTTGTTTTGTTTTGTTTTGAGGTAGGGTCTTGCTATAGCCCAGGCTGACCTGAAATTCACTCTGTAGTCTCAAGCTGGCCTTGAACTCACAGTGATCCTCCTACCTCTGGGATTAAAAGCATGGGCCACCACACACCCAGCTAAAAATCCTTTAGCCCAAAGGAAAAAAAATGAAATATATTAGTAATATTCATCTGTATGTCAATGCACACATAATTTTTGCTTTTCATGGAAGAAGGCAACCATGACTATAACCCACAAACACAACTGTAGCCCTGCAAGTAGTCAAATCTCAGCCCTGTGCCCACTCTTACCCCCCAGGGGTTGCCTTGGTGCAGGAAGCACCCAGCATTGCTTGGTGCCTGAGAAGAAAAGCCCACTGGTGTTGCAGACTCTTAGCCAAGTCTTTGAACTTCGTCTCCTTCTGCCTGGCTCCCCTGCCTGGCTCTCCCTTTTTCGTAACTTGGGCAGAGAGCAGGAATACCATTTACTGGACCCCCTGAGACCACTGTGCTGACCCTCTATGAGCCTTGTCGGGTAAGCGCAATCTTTATTTGACACATGAAGACACTGGAGAACAGGCAGTTCAGAGGATTTACTGAAGGTCAAGCAACTGACAAATGGGTTTTGAACCCACTTTTGGACTCCAATTAAGGCTCTCCCCCCACAACCCCACTCTACAGCATAATAAAAGCGTGACACATTGGTGTTGAAGTGGATCGGCGTGGTGAGCGAATATTGCTAGGCAACACAAAGCTTGGTTGAAGTTTTCAGAACAATTTTAACTTGGCCATTACAAGCTTCAGATGAAATACCTGACATTTGTGATCCCTTAGTAAACTCTTTAGGCAGCTCCAAATCCGCTTTCCTTCCCTGAAGGATTACCATCAGTCAGGTGTCTTCTTGCCATCTTTTCAGGAACAGATTGGGGGGGGGTCCTTTATTTACCAGAATACTTAGAATAAAAGGATAAAGGATAATGTTTGACTTTCATAGAGACGGATGGGAATATGAATCATCATGTAGGTTTTTGAAATTAAGTTTCTCTTCCAGGACTCAACACTGGGCCTTTCCACTGTCTCTGGTCCGCAAACCTCCTCCCTCCCTCAGACATGGGAAGTAAAGTCACTTAGGGAGTGAAACTGATGAATGGGTGTGTTTGTGCTATTACTCAGGGAAGACTCTTTCCTTTCAATCTAAGGCCCAATAGATCATTGTTTAAATCCTAAAATATTTCCCAGAAGAAGTGACTTGGAGAGAAAGACATTCTCTCCTGGCCAGATGCAATTCCAAGCGATCCCAATTCAGGCTAAGCCTCGAATCTCTCAAATGCCACAGCGCCTCAATAGCAAGATTCAAAGACTGAAACCTACTTCAACAAACAAAAAGAATCCTAGAACAGGGTTTCGTGGGCACAGCGGGCTAGCTCTGAGTGCTGCCAGCCTGGCTTTCTCGTCAGGCTCCCATGCTCCATGTGAACACCCTCGGGTCCCCTCTCCCATGGTGTGGGCTGTCTTGGCCGCAGCTTCCAACATCAGTGGGGCTCAGAAGAGAGGATGAGAGCAAAGACTCAAAGGGAAAGGGAAATTCCGTTATTTGCTAAGTGTGTGACTAGGAAGAACTTGTTCCCTATTACTTAACTTTTCTCATCTATAAAATGGAGGTGATGATAGTTTTTCCCCCATTAAACTAGTAGGAAGATTCAATGAGCTCACATGTAAAGCTTGACTTCTGGCACATTATAAGAATGTGGTAAATGTTCGCTGGTTTTGCTGTGGTAAATGCTCATTGAGTATTTTGACACTTTTTTTTAATGGGAGTGAGCTCAAGAAGGAGGAATTCCTGGAGCTGGTCTTATTAGGAATCAGGTGTGGTGGCACACGCCTGTAATCCAGCACCCGGGGGGCTGAGACACCAGGAGCACAAATTTGAGACCAGCTTGGGCCACACAGCAAGACTCTGTCTAATATTATTATTATTCTAAGAATTCTGGGTGTGAGGTTGGGAGGAGCACCATCCTCCCTTGAAGCCATAGGAGCAAATGCTGAAAGCCACCAGGTCTTAGGGCATTGACATTTGTCTCCCCAAGGGTAGTGGGAACTGCTATGCTGAGCTGAGACTGTTTTCAGGACAAAAGGGACTGAGCTCATGTGGAGGAAGTGTGCCCAGGTCCCTCACCTGCTCAGACGTGCTGTCTGGAAGGTGATCAGCACAGAGCCCGCTCCAACTTCCTCTGCTATTGTTTAGCTCCCCTGATAACCCAGCACCCAGGCAGGAGGAAGTCTGGAAGTGCCTGGCTTTCGGACCTGGGGACGCAGGCTGACGAAGAGCAGTCTGAGCTCTGAGGGAATCTGGGAAGAAACACCCAAGGCAGATGCAGCGTATTGAAAGTTGGATTGAAACTAGAGAAAATGGCAGCCTCTGCAAAGAAATGGCTTTTCTTCTTCATTGTCTCAGAAAACCAAACTGCCCCAGCTCTGGACATTTTCTACACTTCAAGTTGTAGTCAGTTTAGAAAGACAACTTAGAAGCTCTAGGTGACAATCACTGGACAAAAATATCTAAAACACTGTGTTATAAGGCATGTCAGAAGTTGAGTGGGTATCCTCATTAAAATCTATGCATATTCCCCTTAACCAAAGCTACTCTCCCACCCTCGGTTGGAGAATCTGTTTCATTTTACAAATGGCAGAGAACACTGGGGAGATGCAAGATCCATCAATACGGCAAGAAAAGACAGCCGACTGCTCACCTCTACCACATTTACCAGGATCCAGAGGAAACTGCAGAGGAAGCAGAGAGGAGCACAGCTCCCAGTGCGAGCCTGACAACCAGCTCCAGGGAAAC
>PVHP010013191.1:0-41421 GCA_004024765.1 Zapus hudsonius | reverse complement strand
GAGGGCATCGGGGTGCATCTTCTTTGTGGGGATGGTGACCAATGTTATCCCAGCCTCCAGGACACTGAAGCTGAGAGTCTGGGGCTCCATATTTTTCCCACATAAACGGATTTTCTCATGATGGGAGCCCTCTGTTATCTTTTCTTTTTTGCTTGTTTACCTAAACAGCATAGAAACCCTCTCCCATGTGTTCTCTCCACACTGTTGGCTGGAGAACTCTGTAACTTCCCATTCTCTTTTAAATTAAGTCTTCCACTATACCTTACCCTCTGGTGGTCTATAATTTTAATTCTTTAACTTTATAGACAAGAATTCAGGTACTCCTTAAATTCTGAGGTGCATTGGAATTTTGCTGGGTATTATCTAAGTTGTAATCCCCAGCTCCCCTGCTACAGTCACCAATGTTATCCCAGCCTCCAGGACACTGAAGATCGAGAGTCTGGATTTGTCTTATGGTGATCACCACCAATGGCTCTTGACTCCTGTTTTTATCAGTCCTATATGTCTTGATAGCTAGCAGCCAGCAGTTCTATTTTGTATTCATTGCTCTTTAGTCATTTTTCTCAAAGTAATTTCCCCATGGAGAGGCCAAGAGCTGAGTATACATTACATAATAATATAGTATATGGAGGGGTGTGTGTGTGTGTGAGAGAGAGAGAGAGAGAGAGAGAGAGAGAGAGAGAGAGAGAGAGAGAGAGAAGAGAGAATACATCTTTGAAGGTCTCTGGAACGGAGGGAAGTGGACAAGTCTTGAGTGTGATGTAAGTTGCTCAAAGGGTCCTCCCCACTACCCAAGGGAGTGGGCACAGAAGTGATGACTCCAGCTTGCTGAGAACATCATCTGAGAGTCCATACTGCTTTCTCCTGATTTCTCAACCACTGTCCAAAGAAAAACTCAGCTGTCCCTGACTTACTTGGCATATGCTCATAGGTGGTGTTTGTTTCCATATGCAGTGGTGGGAGTTGTCTGGCTCTGCAGTGCAGTAAAGTAGGGTTTGTTCCATGTGTTTCTTTTTTAGAAAAAAAACTGGAAAAATGCAATGATTAGGTTCAGAGGAAGACTCCACGATGGGAAAGCATTCTCCCCATTTCCCTGGACCCTGAACCCCACTTACAAAGGTGCCCTGGGAATGGGGTGCATCTTAGCACTGCAGAGCCATGGTGAGGCTCCGCTTGGGGGCTTCCAGAGATGATCATGGGGAACTTGTAATGAATTCCATGTGTTAATTATCTGGTAAACATAAAAACATGCTTTGACAAGGGATAGATTAGTGAGGACCAGAAAAATCCTAACCCAAATCTAACTGCTTAGGAACAACAGATGCTCAAGTCCCTGGGAGGTCATGAAGACAGAGATACAGGGAATAAAACCAACCACGGCTCTCACCTTGGGCTTTGCAGTGGGGTTCTTGTTGAAGCCCTAATCTTCCCCAGATCCCCTGTAGGCAGGCACAGAGCTGGTATCAGACAGGACTGAATGTCCTGGAAGTCAGAATGGCCTCATATTCTCGCTCTCCCTATTGTGCTCTGTGCTGTTTGGGACAAATGTTCCCTTTCTGAGCTTCTCATTGTCCTCTCTGGATAAGAGAACGTGCATGGCAGAGACATGATACTAGTGACAGTGTTTACAAATAAGTGTGAGACCTCAGGCTGGTGTCAAAATCCCAGTAACTGGTCCTGGGTCAATGAGGTCACTGCTCCATGGGCTTCAGTGTGTCAGATCACCAGCTCACTCCTTTCTTCTTAGAGAACTAGTGCGTGGTGACTTGTGATTGACAATGGAAAAGGAGAAAAAGCCGTGGTAATACAGTTGTTTTATATTAACACACCTTCAGATGGCCAAATAAAGGACAGTGAGCTCTGCCACCATCTGGGGAGTGGGACACAGAGCTGAGCCCCAGGGCCATCACCTTCTGGGAGCAGAATGAGACCTTAGATATAAACCATGCACCTCTTTCTATGGACATTGGTTTAAAGCAAGGACTCTCAACTAAGGACCATTTACAACACCTGGAGGTAGCCAGATGCTACAGGCTTCTATTGGATACAGTGTCACTAACTCGCTACAATGCTCCCAGTAACTTAGAACTGCCAGTTTACACTGTCTGTACCGCTGAGGGTCAGTAGAAGTATGAGAAGTGTGCATGTATTTGAGTGTGTGTGTTCATGTATGATTATTCAGCCTCACTTCACATTGCTACAGTGAAATGCACGAGGCAACTAACATAAAGTGGAAAGAATCATGGAACTCACAGCTTCTAGGGTTCAAATACATGGTGTTAACATCAACTCGGCTCAAGAGAGAGTTTCAGGTGGAGACTGTCCTAGAACTATCTTCTCTGAAATGAACCATTCTCCCCTGAAAAGGCTTTAAGATATAGGAGGAAAACTTTGAAGTGTGAGCTCCAGAAAAATATAATATTCACAAAGCCCCTCCTCAAGGTTCTATAAACTGCAACTAGTGTTGGGTGGTCGGGGAGTTGTTGACCTGCTGAACTGTCTATAGGCTACACATGGAGCTGGAGGGAGGTTGGTTTCTTCAGGTTGTTCACACCTCCTGAGGAAAAGTCATACAATAAGGGTATATCATGGCAAGATTACATATAGGATCAGCTGTCCCATTTTGAACTGGAGGAGACAGAGAGAAAAAGAGCGAGAGAGAGGCAGGCAGGGAGAGGCAGGTCTCCAATGATAGGCCCCCTGTTGCCTAATATTTATAACACCATTGGGGCCTTTACCATGGACTTTTGAGGCACATTCAAATTGCACCCCAAACATCTTTGTGTGTTAATCCAGCAAAATACCCCAATGATAGACACTCTAAGAATTTTAGGAATTCATTCTTGACTTACAAAAAATACCAAGAAGATAAAAACGTTTTTCCAATTACAATATGTGTAAGATGTTAAAAATTCAACCAAATAGATCACTTACTTCAAAGATAATATTCAGTCTTGGCAAAGTGGTGTATACCTTTAATCCCAGCACTTGGGAGACAGAAGTAGGAGGATTGCTGTGAGTTCGAGGTCACCCTGAGACTACATAGTGAGTTCCAGGTCAGCCTGGGCTAGAGTGAGACCCTACCTCGAAAAACAAACAAACAATGAAAAAGAAATAATTTTATAATAATAATAATTTGTGTTACCTCTCCATGTTATAATTATTCTACCTTAGAGGATAACAATGACTTGAGAAATAATTTACTTTTATAGTTCTGTCCGTAATACACCCCATGTCTTCTGATGATAATGACCTTGTCAGGGAGTTCTGTCAGGCTTATATCTTGAGGGTCTATGAAGATGGCCCCCTGGGATACAACCACAGCTCAAGCTTTGGTCCCTTGGGCTGACTTTGAGGAACACCCTGTGATTGGTTGGTCTTGACTGCTGTGCACTTTACATAATCAGCCAAAATTTAATTCAAAACTTCCAGTATTCTAAAAATAGTCTATCTCATTGATTATTTTTATCTTCCAAGCAAAGCTGCCAAGTTTTTGCTTGGAGTGAAACACAAGTTAAAGCTGATATACCAGAATGATATTAATTATAGCCCCCTGAATAGTAAAAAAAACTGCATTGCTAAAATTACTAGTTAACCACATACAAATAGTTCTTGCTGTCAGCTTTTTATAGCTGAAATTGGAACTAAGTGGGGCCATGGAACAGTGAAGTGTTCAGAGCTGCTATGCCCTCCAGGAACTAATAATGCAAGGAGGTTCCTCCAAAGACAGGAAGAAGAAGGGCTGTCAACACAGCTCCTCAGTCTGGGAACATGTTTCCTCTCCTGTCTGCGGTGTACTGTCCTCAAATGTATTTATAGAATCAAAAAGAAAACACAACCTTAAAGGCCCAGTGTTAAAGAATGTTGAGAATTTAACACCATCAATTCCCATCTGTGCTTTTTCCTCATCAACCATCACAATAGAAATAGTAGGGCTAAATAGAGCTTGGAGTTTCCTGATGTTCTTGGCTTCTGATGATTCCATTGGGTGGGTTGAGGAGATTGTTTCTTAGATATAAGTGACGAGTTCTTGGAACAGACAAAGGAGAGATCGAAGTTGACTGTAATTAATGAGAAGCTAATTTGAGGGCATTTTGGATCTAAAATAAAATTGCTCTCAACATCAAAAGGTATGTGAAATTTAATTTATTGGCTAATGAAAAATGAATAGAGTTTCACCAACTGCCACATGTGGGCATGATTTCCTGTTCTCTCTTTAAAGGGTCCTGTGGACTTGGCAAGCACGCTTCCCTTCAACACTGACAGAATGCTCAAGAGGGATCCATCAGCAGCTAGTGAAGACAGCTTCACCTACACTCTCCCCACATAGTGGCTTCACCTCTTAAAAACCACCACAGAGTCACTGAGCTAGCCTGTTCTGCTATTCCCTCCACACTTGTTGCCTAGAACTTGTATATTGGAAATGCAATCAACTCACCTCATGCATCATTGTTCTTGAAGGCAGAGAGGGGTTATGAGGGTCTGTCCTCATAACTGAATCAGCCCATTTGTAGATTAGTGGATTGACTTTGTTGTAGAAGCTAGCTGTCTCTGGTATGTCTCTGTGTCATCACGTGATGTCATCTGCCTCATAGGGAGAACGTCCTCAACAGATGCCAAGCAAACATCAACACAGCCTGCTCTTGAAATTCTTAGCACCTGAACTCTATGGCATAAATTTCTTAAAAAAAAAAAAAAAGGTAACCAGTAATGCTGTCATAGCCAGCCACACACCACTGGGATGAATCTCCAAACCAAAGACAGTTATAGGAGGAAATTATTTATTGAAGTTATAGATCCAGGGGAAGTTCCATAATAGTGAAAGAGGCTGGTCCCCTTTCATAGGACAAGCAGAGAGAGAAAAACCCATCACCAACACCACACACAAAATAGCAAACAGGCAGAGAGCTAAGGGAGAGAAATCTCCTTCCCCTTTATATAGCCTTATGATGAGGTTTTGCAATCCTATCTCAGACTTAATGGCTTCCTGAGTGTCTGAAATTTCCTTTCTGCACTGCCCACACAGGAAAGGATGTTTACTTCTAGCTTCTTCGAGCTTCCATATATCCAGGCCCCTACTGAGAGGCTGCCTTTCTGTGAACATCCTCAGAGACCCACCCAAGATTACTAACAACAAAATTTAACCATCACACATGGATATTCTGTCATAGCCAGGTAAAATGCCAAGTTACTCCTCTCTCCAATTATTTACTCAAATAAATAACATTTAACAATGTCAACAAGGAAGTATGTGTTTGAATTAAGATGCTCAAGCTCTGTATGTCTGTCTGCCTTTTACTGTTGCTGGACAGTCTGGGAACCACAACAATGTCATTTTCATTTTAAAATGACTGAGGGAAAAGGGAAAAGGAGGTTAAAATGTTCAGAAAAAAAGCCTTAGTTACCAGCAAAGAAAATAACAAGGCTAATAAGACACGCAATTAAGAGTCTTCCAAAGAGAAGTGATTAAAAATAGGGCAGAACTATTATTTGAAAAGATCCCTATGATTTTTTTAAACTAATGAAATACATTAGCCCCTAGATCTGTGAATCTACAAAAAAAAAAAAAAGCAAAAGCAAAACCAAATCATGAGATATATCAATGATCCCCTTCAGTTAACAAAGTGAAAATGGCTGGGGAGATAGCTTAGTTGGTAAAGTGCTTGCTTTGCAAGCATGAGTACCTGAGCTTGATTCCTAGTACAATGTAAATGCTGGGTGAGGTGTTGAGTGTCCAGCCATCCCAGTGCTGAGGAGGCAGAGTGAGGTAGATCCCTGGGCCCCACTGACCAGCCAGTGTAGCCTAATTGGCCAATTAAAGACCTTGTCTCAAAAAGAGGTGAACAGTGTCCCTGAAGGTGACACCTAAGCTTGCCCTCTGGCCTCACATGCACGTTTACAAAAGTGCACATACATGGGTTCTTTTACACATATATACAAACACCACACACATAAACCCACACAAAGCCAAAATCAAGGAAGAGGAAGAGTTCAATAGAAAGTACATCAAATTATAGCAGTAGAAACAGCAGAACAAAACAAGCACCTTGATCTCAAAGTGTTCAAATCACAAGACAGCAGGCGTGAATGAGCAGCCAGGGACACTCAGGATACTCTTCCTTCCAAGGAGCAGTAGGCAACTCCATGCAAGAAGACAGTGGAACACAGCTTCACATTTGAAGTACTGAAAGACCGTCTTTAACTAGCCTTCTCTACAAAGTGATAGCAAGTGATTGTATCCATGAAAAAAGAGATAAAACCAATGTACATTGACAAGACAAATGAGAAACAATCTCGTGCAGATATTCCATAAAAGAATCCTCAAGTCAGTGCTTCCCAGAGAACTGAGATCCCAGAGGCACAGCCAGGCATAGGAAGAAAGGAAGGGATGGACTGTGTGAATAAATACCTTGTGGTTCTGTAGGGCAATCAATGACCAAGGCACGATAGATGTAGAGTGGAAATGCGGGAGAGCAATAACAGTATTAACTGTTAGGAATGCAGTTCTGATTCATTTGAATTACCAGGGACATAGCAAAATAGGAGCTTACATTAAAACAGAATATCAGAAATATATAGTTTAATCATTGAGTTACTGCTGAAGGAATAAGAAAAATATGAACATACAAAACACTGGAGGAAAGACAAAATGTCTGTTTCAAGAAAAAGCAGTAGCAAACATCGAAAGGGAAATAATTGTCTACCTTCAAGTGCTATAATGTTTCGGCATAGCGCCTGCTATCTTTTCTCCCAGATGCTGTGCATTTGTTCTCAGATGTCTGCTCTTATAGGTACGATCAACCCTAGAATGCATGACAGTGACTTCACTCCTACATATGTAATAAATTCTAAAATATATGACAGTTACTTCACTTTTACATATGTGATCAACTCTAGATTACATGACAGTTACTTCACTCCCACATACATGATCAACCTTAGAGTTCATGACAGTTACTTTATTCTTATATTTCTGATCAACCCTAGGATGAATGACACATTTCACTCCCGCAGATGTGATGAACTCTAAAGTATATGTCAGTTACTTCACTCCTGCATACACAATAAAACGTAGAATGCATGACAGTTAAATCATTTCAAAGAATCAGCAATCTTTTTGAAAGACTAGCGAACAAAAGGAAATCTCTCCATCCCTGTCGCCGCAGAACTTATTTTCCTGGTGCTCTTCACATTGCTGAGGTGAGACTCAGGCTTGCCTCTGGCATCCTCTTTGCTACGAGGACATCTTTAACATTCATTCCATGCAAGGAGTTTGGTATTTTATCATTTCTTGTAATTATAAAATATCTTTTTTTAAAAAACATATTTCATTTATTTGAGAGAAAATGAGAGAGAGAGAGAGAGAGAGAGAGAGAGAGAGAGAGAGAATGGGCACACCAGGGCCTCTAGCCATTGCAAATGAACTCCAAACACATGCGCCACCTAGTGCATCTGGCTTTATGTGGGTGCTGGGGAATTGAACTCTGGTCCTTCTGCTTTGCAGAAAAAAAAAAAAAAAAAACCCACCTTAACTGCTAAGCCATCTCTCCAAAGCAGAAGGACCCGAGTCTGACCTTCCTCGGCTGTCTTCTTTAGGGATTCTAGTTTGGTATGTGCTTTGCTATAAATGTGATCCTATCATCCATGTCTTTTTAGATTATTTTTTCTCTCTGAGATTTTTTATATATTCTGCTTATAGATTCTCTGTGTTTGGCTGCAATATTTAATCTCTTATTAAATCCAAAGGTTGTATTTCACAGGACACACAGAATTTTTTAGAAGGCATTGAGCCATAGACTTTATAATCAGTTACTTATCTTTAGATTTAAGAACCCAGAAAATCCAATGACCTGCCGGTAGTTATTCAATATTTTTCACCTATGGATGTTTGATTTAGGTCTTCTTCATAAGATTCACATCTCTATTTACCTTGCTCAGTCAGTTCTTTAGGCTCTTGGGATGTGGACTGTGGTCACAGTTTAACTATACCCAGAGCTAGTGTTTCTTTTTCCTGCATAATTTTCTGTAGGTTCACTTTTCTCCTTGCTGTGGCATGTTTTCCTTTCTACAGATCCCCAGGTTCCTCAGGAAGCTCTCTCCCATGGGTGATAGACTCTGAGAAGTTGTAACACCAGCCTCCAGGTCTCATCACCTCTCTCTAACCCAGGAAGTTTGAGCTATGCCTGGTCCCCTGGATGCAGAGCAGAAGACTCATGTCATGTGTTTCTTGCATCTCAGTGGCTTCTGCCCTTTGTGGCTTGATGCCCACTGTTTTTAAAACTACTATTCAATGTATTTTTTCAGTTTAAAAACTTTCTCTCAGGACCCTTCTGGATCCAGAATGGAAGCCAGCTCCCAGATGGTTAGCCTGTATAATGCTAGAAGGCGCTACAGAAGCTGCCAGGGGAAATTAGCCAATGCAATTTAGGAAAAGAAGGGGACACTGCTTTACAACAGCAATTGATTGAGTATGCAGAGAACATTGCTATATGGCAGACACCAGCAAGCCAACAAGTGCTCATCGACGCATTAGTGGCACTTAACCTAGGTGGGAAATCAATGGCTCTCTGATTGGCTAAGAGATCCATTCAGTGGCAAGTAACCCTTTGCTGGAACTGTGATCCAAAGTAACTTCTTGTGGAGACCAAGAACCCATACTCTAAGAGGAAGCCCACTAACCATGGGTTTACAGAGAGGTTAAACCCATCAAAATCTTGCCAAAATAACAATGTCTATCCAATTTAACCTATACTGATCTCATTCTCTGTTGAAGATTCTGTTTGTATTTTTCAGAAGGCAGTGAGAACCGTGGACAACCCAATTCTACCAACAACACCTGAGATGATGGCTGACATCCAGGCAGGTGATAAACCACCCCCCTAACTCATCATCTAGGGCCCAAATGAAAACAAGAGGAAGTGACAAGATGAGTAATAGTGCTGTATCCACAGAAAGTCAGACACACTGTGCAAGGGTAATGGAGACAGACTCCAAGGGTACTCTACTTAGTCCAAAGCAGAAACCCAGAGACTCTTAAGACCTCAACAGTAAAACAGAATTAAATCTCACTCACTATGACTCAGAGAATTTTGCAGAAGAAGGGGTGGAAAGATTGTAAGAGCCGTGGTGGGGGGAATATCCAGAGGCATTGGCCCCCTCAAAAAAAACACAACTGACAGCTGCTTGCACAATTCATAGCCCTCCATCCCATAGAGAGTTCCAGCAATCCCCTGGAGGAGGTCCCTCAGTGGATTGGGGACAGGGAGGAGGGAAATCGGGGTACCAACACAAGACTTGTTCATCCAGAATTTCTTTATATTAACAATAAATAAATAAAATAGCCTCTTAAAAATTCTCTCAGGCTGAAGTACAAATGTGGTTTCTCTATTCCAGCATGACTGGAAATAAAAGTATCTCCATAAATAAGTTAGAAAATGAATGACAATCTCAGGCAGTATTTGCAATGTGTCAGTATATCAGAAAAATGGGCCCATTCTTATCATTCAGATTTTCAATAGTAAAATAAATTCAGAACCTATTTAGACAAAATAGGCAAAATGTATAAATAATCCTTTAGGGGAAGTTGAAATCCAAATATCCAAAGGGCATAGAGAAATGTTCTAACTCAATAATGATTAAATGATAGATAAAATGATTAATGATAGATAAAAATTAAATATTAAGGAAATCCAAGTTTTCTCCCCCTCAGATAGGCCAGGATCTGAAGCACGGTGACTCTCAGTGCTGGTGAGTGTAACGGGAAAAAGGTGGCCATGCACCCAGGAGTCATACCCCAGCAGCATTCTCATTACATATGCATTTAAAAATCATTTAAGTGGACTTCCCATTGATTTCATCATCCAATTAGGTTTTGCTAATAAAAATACAGGTTTACAAAGTAGGAGCATGATGCCATTAGAGTTTTATTTACCAAACTCAACAGTAAACTGAATCCTTTGTTAAAAAAATAGTACATTAGATAAAAAACTAAAGCAACACATAAAGGGAGCTATTATGATATTATGAATACAAAGGATTTGCATTTTTCTAACATAGAAATACTATAGTTTATAATAACTCATTAAAAGCTCACATGCAAACAAGTTTATAGTGTATGATGGTTTATCTCTGGTTGTCAACTGTACAGAGTTGAGAACCGCCATGGAAACAGGTCTACGGTCCCATCAGTGAGGGCTTTTCTAGATTACTTTAGCTGATGTGGGAAGGCTTACCCTAATTGTGGGGTCATCATCCCATGGGCTGGGTACCTGCACTGTGTAAAAAGGAGAGAGTTAGCTGAGCATGCAGCATTCATTGCTTTGCCCTACTTTCTCCTTGATGATGTGAACATAGGATGCAGGCTTCCTGCTCTGGCCTGCCATTCCTCTCCTGCCATGACAGACTCATGCCTCTGAACTGTAAGCCTCAAATGAAGCCTTTCCATTTTGACCCAGCAAAAATTAGGTAACTGATACATAGCATGACCTCATTTAAAAGTAGTTATGAGTGTGTATGTGTGTGTAATGTGTACATGTCACTGTGAACAAGAGTATAGGTATGTTATATATATTTGTATGTGTCTCAGGAGGGCATTTGAGTGTATGTGTGGAGGCTCCATATGAGTGTGTATGTCTGAATGTATTTGTGAGAATGTGATATTTATTGCATATCATGTGAATGTGTTAGAGTGCATACGTGGACATGCATGTACGTACACATATGTCTGAGCCTACATGTGCTTTATTTTCATTGCACATTATCTATATTGTCTGCTATATTTTATAATGATCATGTATTGCATATTCTAATCAGATTCAACTGTAAAGATTTTCCTGAAAGAGAACATGATATTCATAAACATAATATTCCTCAGCACTCATAAGGATTCTCATTCAGTAATGTATTGGAAATATGACCTCGGAGATGGATGGCACAGTCTTGAGACCCAAATATGTGAACAAGCAGTCAAAATGAGAATCAGAAATGCACAGTGTAAACAGTCAAAGCCAATGAAAACATGGGAACTGAGAATGAAAGTCCAGGAAGGAGGAAGGAAATGGGTGGGTCTTAGCATAGCAGAGCACAGGTAAGTCTTCTGAGTGACTTCCTCAAGACTCAAGGCACTTGTCAGGTCATTCAGCAACTAGAATACACCGATACAGGCACACCCCTCACTACCAAGAGTGGAGCACCTTTGGGCACAGCTCCTCACCTGTCTGGGTCTCCATGAGATGTGAATGAAGGACTACTCAGCATGGTGCTCACCTGAGAAAGTCCTCAATCATAGGACACCCTCAGTATCAATTGCATGACACTCCAGCTGGCTTACTGTGCCAAGAGTTTGGTATGGCTCTATCAGCAGATGCCTGCTGACTTGTATATGATCATTTCTGTGGGTGATCTAAGACCACACAGGACACAGTGTTTGTGTGCACCTGCCTAGAGTCCCTGCTCTTCCGAAGGTGACACAACATGTGGCTCTGAGAGCAGGGTCAGAATCAGGATATGTGGTCCTCTACCACTGCCCTGCAGAGCTGGTCTTATTTCGAGCTCTGTGTTTTTGAGGAGACCCTAATAACCACCTTATTACCCATGCTCCTGTCCCATGCAGAGTCACCTTTACTTCTGCACTGGGTAATTCCTTTATAAATTCTTTCTTCTCTAGCTCATGCTCTGGATAACCCAAGAATTCAGGAATGCAGAAGAATGCAGATCACTCTATGGTGACCCCAGAGTTTTGACAAAGCAAAGACTTGTCTTGTTGGGTGGCAGAAAAGGAGATCCACACTCTTGGTTCTGTACAGCACAGACTTATCTTGATGATATCTTGGTAGGAGAAGAGACCTCCAGACTCTTGGGGCTTGTGAATACATTGTCCTCTTCTAGGTTGTATTCTTATCTCACTTGCCTGAGAACACCAACAGGTTCTGAGGATAAAGTCCTTTCCAGTCCATTGGCACTACCCCTGGCAGCATTGGTGTCCACTACAAGGACACACACCTCACAGGGAAGAGCGAGTTGGGTCAGCAGTTCTCAGAACACAGATGTTTTAGAGGGTTATTTGGTACCTCTCCATTCCTGTTCTGGCATTCCATCTAGATGGATAAAGATGGGCTCAGCTCTTCTCTCTGTTCCAAGAGATTAGCACACAAGCTCATCCCTCAGGGCTGTAACTGCACAGGCAGAACATGAACTGGAGCCAACAAAAGCTTGGCTGTCACATCAGTTCTTCTATTTTAAGCAGCGCAGGCCTGAGCCATGGAGGAAACAGCTCCCACATAGACCCTGGCACATGGCTTCCTTCAGTGTCCCTGTGAAGGGTGTGGGAGGAACATGTTGTCATGTTATTCAAGAGGGGAGACATGAAGCCAGTCATAGTGCTTCTTGTATATCTTCAAGGTAGCACTACTTTTTGGGAGTTCAGAGGACTCTCCCATTTGTGCAAGGACCGTTCATGCTTCCATGGTGACAGGCAAAGCTGTGCCCCAATACCCTTCTGCCTATCCCTGCAAGCCGGAGATGAGACTCTCAGGATTGACTTCTAGCCCGTCCTTGTAAAATCAGGTGCCAAGTGAGAAGCAGCTCCTCTGGTCACTCAAACCACTTTTTCAGTCATTCATGCAGGGGTCAATCTCCCAAAGATGCCACAAGGGAAATGTATACAAAGGGAGAGATCAGAGAAAAAATTGTCAATTAATGGCTGCCAACACCCTACACTCTGACTTGCTGCTAGTCCTCAAAGCTGCTCTTGGGATAGTTATCAAAGCATTTGCATTTCTCTTGGCAGATACTTTTGTTCCCTGGCATCTGATGGGGAGGTTTGCTTCCATTAGCTTATCCTTGGGAGCAGTAAACATAATTAAATGATTCAATATCATTATTGAATAAGAAAACCTTGAAAAGCCAGAAACTAAATGCTTATTGAATTCATAGAAGGCATGTTTTTTGTGTTATAATTTATTTCTCTTACTTTGAAAGTAGATGATGCCAGATGATGACTAGTTCAGTGAGAAACCACTCCTGGCAGCAAACACAGAGACAATGGGATTGTAGCTTACTAACGCTACAATGCAAGAAGATGATAGGTCAGAAATTTACTCATAACCTGTTCATAACCAGAGGGTTTTCCATCACAGACTGAGAAAGGGTACCTAGCACATGGTTGTTATGGCCTACAAGCCCTCCCAGGGCATCTAGCAAAAATCTTTACTATCTTGAACATAAGAATGAGAAAGAGTTTCAATTTCAGGATGGAAGAATAGAGGGGGGTGTACCCTTGCTAGATCCTCTGCTCTGCCCAGGTGATTGCTATTGACAGCCTGCATAGATGAATCATGGGGGGTGACATGGAAGGTGGGTGCCCTGAAGTGAGCAGTGAGAGAGATTGTTAGAAAAGAAACCACAGAGGGACATGAAGATACTCATTACAATAAATTGCAAAGATGCTGAGAGGGTTTGGGGACAGTTGATCAGGGACAGCAGGGTAAGAGAAGGGTTTTGGGGAGGCCCTGATGGTGGTGTTGGGAACAGTGTCATAGTCTAAGGATGAGAGATAGAAAAAGGATATTTCTGCATGTGACCTTCATGTGACCCCAGCTCAGGTTGTGTGACAGTGGCTTTGTACATGGTGGTGCCAAACACATGCAAGGAAACATTTGCAAAAGATTTTGACATTAGGATTTTTGTGTCGTGTTAACTTTTCCTGGAGAAACGTGAACAACTGTCACACTAGATAGGACAAGCAAAGTAACGGTTGCACCAAAGTCCAACTTGGTCAACCAGTCAGTTTACTAGGGCTCCTTACAGAGAAGGGTGAGGTGTTGCTTACAGAAGACTCAAAGGCAGCTGCATTGCCAAGCAGGCCACCCCAGCATACAAACTCATGGAAGCTGGTTCTCTGGGGCTCACCACGCAACCTACAGGCAGCTCAGCTGGTGGGAGACTCTCTTCTCCAACAATTGCTTATTGCTTCTATAAACTTGGGAAGAGGTTTTGTGAAGCTTGTTTCATCTTTGTTTATGCTTGCCAGACTCCCTCCTTCCTCCAGGAGGGAGAATTCTAATTCAGATGAACTTGCTATATAACAACTGCACACAAGCCAAATGCCACAATCCTTCTGAGTCGAAGAATCAGGATGGCTTCAGCAGGGCTCATCACCCCACCATACCTAAGGCACCTGTTCCACAGGTTTTTGAGGCCAGGGAATGACTCATAAAGATACAATACCCACCTTAATGGCTGAGCTGTAACCTTGCATCCTCTGAAGTCAAAGTCTTCTCTAGGGAAAATACTAGGCAGCTTCATAAAGCTCTTTAGGCCAAGTTGTTTTGGAGAGAGGCATTTCCCTGTGGGATGCACAGGGCTGTCCCGAATGACAAATGGCCTGCGTCTGTCTTTTTCTATCTGTGGATGGCTCCAGTTGCTATCCTGGGGAAAAGGTAGCTTTCCGCATAGAACAGTCCATATGTGGAAATACTTACATTTTGTGCTTTCACCAAATGAGTTGTTAAACCTCAATGCAGGGAACCAGGAAGTCCTGAGGCTTTTCAGATGAATAAAGACCGGGAAGATATTGAAAGTTTCCATTTTCCGGGGTTTACATGCTTAAGTGGAAAAAAATTTTCCTTCCATCCCCACATTCTCCTCTTCTTGAGTTGTCCATCATGATGAAAGGTGACTCTGTTCATCCACCCAGGTAATGGAAGAAACATCCAGGACATCCGCCTCCCTTCATCTCCCAGCATCTCCTGAGAAAGTGTGTCTCCACCATTCACAGAGCTGCACTAGTCAGGGTGCTCCAGAGGAAGGAGGAGCAGAACCACAGGAGGGTTCGTGAGGAGCTGGCCTCATCCACATGGCCATGGAGAATGAGGGGCAAAGTCTGCAGAGATCGGGTATCAGAAGGAGTTTTACACTGCTTGGCAGGAAGACACTCTCCCCTGGGGAAGGGGAGGTCAGCTTGTCCTACAGGCTTTCAGCTGATAGGATGAGGTCATCTTGCCAGAGAGGCAATCTTTACTTAGTTTCCCAAATTACTCTCACAGAACACCCATGACAATGTTTGACCAAATACCTTGGCACCTGCCGCCTAGCCAAGTTGAGACCTGAAGATAACCACCCCCATGGACCTTTTCCATCCATGTCTAGTCTATCCATTCTCACCTGTGGTTTTGAATACAAGCCCCCCCCCTCTACCTGCATGGCTTCAGCAGGTCGCCTGAGGCCATCCTCCATCATGCCAACCTAATTTGCCATGTACGGGGCAGTCTTTAATAGCCCTTGGCTATGAAGTTGAAATTCCCTGTAAGTACCATGAGCATGGAACCACCATGCCCCTTCTTCCTCCCCTGACTCTCTTAATTTATTCACTTTGACCACCTTCTCTACACCCTCAACAGTTCCCTCTTATCCATGCTCTTGAGTAAAGGTCTTCCTTGACTTGATGACACTGTCTGACTTTCTTTCTTAGACAGCTCCTCTGTTCCCACCAAGACGGAGATGAAGATTCTGCTGATCAGAGAAGTTGCCTTGGCCCCTCCCAAAGAGCTAATTCTCTGTCTTGTACTCAGTAGCCTCCCTCAGGGCCCTTCCTCACCATGCATTTACCCTTGGTCCAGCCCAGACTTTGGTTTCCTTCTCCCTACTGCTCAAGGGAGATGTGATAGTTTAGATGTTATGTCCTCTCTGATGCAGGTGTTTTGTTAAAGCTTGTCACTTAGGTCTCCATCCCCCTGGCCGGAGGTGAAAGTGTCCCTTGGGGTGGATCAAGGTTCAGCCCACAGGTGTGTTTGGGGGTGGATCTGAATTCCAGCCCAAAGGTATGCAGAGAGGTTTTAAGCTCTGGGAGCATGTAGGTTTGTGTTTGCTGCTTTTTGGTGATTATTAGATGGTGGTGATTTCTCTCTCTACTTTGATTTATGAATGGGAGCTATCCTCTTCCACCATTGAGGGAACTCCCCCTGGATCTATAAGCTTGAGATTAAATCCTTTCCTCCTATAAAATTGTGTTTGGTGGTATGTTTGTCCCAGCATTGTGGAACTGTCTACAACAGGAGGGGTTATGTACACATTATACTCTTAGTACAGGCTCTGCCAGGGCAGAGATGCCATGCACTCTGTGTGAAATTCAAAGGTAAGTAGGCATGCCCACAACTACAGGTACACAAAGTACACACTATAATTCAGAGTGCGAGTACAGGACTCAGTGTAGCCCAAACAGTACTTAGTGAGCCTTGCTCAAACAGCTTAAGGTTCCTGTACCTCAGTTTCTCCCCTGCCCAGTGGAAATAAACATGTTTAGGGATCCTCATGTGTGGATGGGAAGCCTCAGAGGGTAGAAAGCCTATCTAGACAGTAAAAGGCTTTGAATGTTTTGTACTGTCCACATATCTGACACTCTGGGGAAGCAGCTAGCATAATAGTTTAGGACATCGATTCTGGAGTTGTCCTTTGGGAGCACACTTCCTGGGTTATCTGCTGGTGCTCTGTTGTTCAGGCTATTATGCTTCTTCTCTGTGCTTCAACCCCTGCATCCGAGAATCTACAGTAAGTGCTATATTTATAACCCTGGCCTCTCAGGCTCATGGTACCAACAGTCATGTGTGAAAATGCCTCACAACAGTGTAGCCCAGAGTCAACACTGCAGAGATGTTAGCTACTCTTGTTTTGGTTATTGATACTGTTGCTACCTGGTCACTAAGAGTGCACACACTGTGACCTTCTAGCACTGCCTTTGTTCAAGTTATCCTATGTTCTTCCTCTTTGATGAAGCAGTGATGAAACGCTTCATCTCAGGTGACATGCTGACACCCTTCCCTACGAGCTGAGAAGATCCTTAGGCTCAGGACACATGGCAGGCCATTGCTCTGATGCAGTTCCCAGGGTGTGAGTAGCCAGTCCTCAAATGACAATGGAGATGCAGGTGGACTCTGAACACCAACACTGATCCTGGGCAGTGGAAGCAAGAGGCCAGCAGGGCACAGGCTCTTCCTCCAGCACACAGAAGCCTTGGATTCCTCACTGTGCTATCACTCAGCATCTAGCTCCAAAAGGCCCCCACAGTCCTTTTGACCTTCTTCAGGTAAGGCCAACAACACCATTGTCCCTTCATTACTACTTCATTCCATGCTAAATGTCGGTTATCTCATTACTGCTGCTCAGCAAATCAGACTTTGGGGAGTAGAAAATGCAAAGGCCAGCATTGCCTCAGACCTTTATGTCCACTTAATTACATTCACTCTCTCTGTGTCTTCACTCAATCTTGTTCACAAATGAGTGTTTTCTCCCTGACTCTGTCCCTCTTTCTCAAGATAGAGCTGACTGAAGCAGTTTGCTCTCTGTCTTAACTTCATGTCTCCTCCCTGACCTTGGTATCACACGCTCTTTCTTGGAGATCACACTACACATCAATACTTCCACCTATTGTAGGTCAACTACGTGGAGAATGATTAGTGGGGTGATTCACATTATTTAAACAGGAAGCATTGATGAAAGATCAAAAAAATTTTACAGAAATCTATGAAGATTTAGTAAACTAAAGTTTATGAAAAATATCTTTCATCTTATTGGGATCAGTGTCATAGAGTGTTCAGCATCCACATAGTGAATGTCAGGTTATGTATGATACATTATTGTGACAGGGCCAGGCACCTGCAGGGAACACTCCTCCCCTTGAGTGGGAGGTATCTAGTTGGAGCTACAACCTAGGTGCTAAAACTGATTGGTCAAATATGAACCAATCATCTGTCTCTCTGACTCACCTAGGGAAAACTTAAATTCACTTCCCCAGAGAAAGTCAGTCTCTCTTCCCCCACGTGGCAATGGAGTAAATGAGGCCTGCTGATCCAGGCCTCAGTAAGGTAAGGCCTACCCCTACCCCAGCTAATGGCTGGAATGGGGGGCAGGCTCCAGGCTTTTTCCCTCATGAATCTCTCTTTCTCATGATAAGAGCTCACTGTTATCTTTTCTGTTTATGCTTATTTAGCTAAATAATATAAGTTCTGTTAAACTCTCTGACACATGTTCTCCCCACACTGGTGGCTGGAGAACTCTGTAACTCCCCATGTTTCCTTAAATAATAAAGTTTCCCACTATACCTTACTATCTTCTTGTCTATGATTTTAATTCTTTAACTTTATAGACAAGAGCTCAGATATTCTTTGAACTTGGGGTGCATTGAGATTTTTACTGGGGGGGTTATCTTATTTCTAACCCTTCCCCACACCCCGTATCATAATCTGTATCATTATGATACATTATAGTAGGTGTGGGAATCTGGTTCCATTGACTCCACTGCTGTTTAGTAAGTCAAGCGTTGTTTCCTAGGCTCTCTAATGTATGAACGAGGACTCTCATCAGATGTGGTCAGAAGATGTGCTCAGAGCCCCATGGAGGGCTGGGTCAGAGTTCTCATTATCTGCTGCCTCCAGCCAATCATTCCTGCTGAGTTTTGCTAGAACTACTTGCTATCCCATTTTGAAAGTCACTGTTGGGCAGACATAAAGAGTTTTATTCTGATTGAACAGTGAATGTGGGGGAAATAGAATTGATGACTGCTAATTCTGAGGCGGTTCACAGTGGAGGCTTTAGGATAGCCAGAGTGAATTCACTTAAGCAAAAGTGCAGGGTGGCCTTTCCTTGAATCCTGGGAGGAAGAGTTTTCTTGACGTATAACACGGAGGCCCAAGACAGGAAGAGAAGGCCTGGCTCCTGGAAGGCAGAGTTGGCAGGTGCCTTGCTGCAGGCCACACACCCACCCCCAACTGTCAGGTGCTTGTTTAGCTGCTTCCCACTTCAGAATGGAAAGCTTCTTCTCTGCAGTGTGGGGTATCAACTCAAGGCTCTCTTAATCACTGTAAGAGCCTCTCCTGCAGAAATGAGCTTTGCTGCACAGTTCTGTGGGTGACACTTGCAAGCTTCAAGCATCAATAGTAGCACAACCCATACTCTGAGAAAACAAGTATCTTGTAACATGGATACCTGAAAAATTGGAAGAAATTTAGAAATGGATGCATTGTACTTTAAATTTATTAATCCAGATCACCACACCTTCTTATCTCTAAAGTCCATGTTGTCATTAAAGTGTCATTCTCTTAAGGTTTCTCATTCCCTTCCTTTCTGCACTCTATCCAGCATGTGATGACAGAGACCAGGAAATGCAAAATGAGTAAGGAATGGATGCCACCCTGGAGAATCTTTAAGTCCAGGGTAGGAGCAACAAACCTAGACATGGGTCACACATGCAAAGCGTGTAGTGGGTCTGTGTGTCACGGTGCTGTCCCAGAGGGGAAGCCATCTGTCTTCAGTATTGCTCTCGAGTCTGCCACTGACAGCTAAAGAAGAGAGAATTACTGAACATGATAAAAATGCATAAAGCCTCTCTCTTTCTCTCAAAGTCGAGGCTGGGCAAAGGAACTCTCAAGACTGCATGGACCAGTCCAAGGTCTGTCTGGACTCCTTAGCATCTATATACAGAACACTTATGTCTTAAAGACAGAGAATTGATGAGACTCTGTACATTGGTCCTTGCTTTATTAGAATCTTCTAAATCAATAACATATAAATAAAAGTAGGTTAATCATTCTTATCCCTCGCTCCTGCAATAGTTATTGATATTTTAAATCTATGTAAATATTAAAAAAAACATGCCTTTCAAAAGCTGAAATGCTGTTTATTATGTTTTTCTTTAATTAATGTTTTAGGTTAGTATGCAGTGGTGGGTTTAATCCCTGGCATCTCCACAGAGACATGCTTACACTTTGTTCCCATCCACACTTTCTTGTTCTTGTGAGAACATGCATTGGCTCTCCCACATTGCTGAGAGGATCTTTTGGCTTTTTGTGCTTTAATTTGATAATGTTGAGAATAACACCTACATATTTCCTACTATTGAACCCTGTTTCAATTACTATCATGAGTGACACATAGGCACATCAATTATCATGCTTATAGTGCTGAATTCAGCTTGCTAATATTTTATTTAAAAGACATTGACACAGTGTTCAGGAGTGAGTTTGACCTGAGGTTTTGTTTTGCATGAGTTTACTTTTTTAAAAAAATTTTCATGGTCTATTTTTGTTTGATATAAAATCTCATCAAAAGTTAAGGAATAGCCACATCTAGTGTCAGAGGTCTGTTATCTCAGCTACTCCAGATGTGGAGACAGGAAGATCCCAAGTTCAAATCTGCTTTGGCTACAGAGGGAGTTCACATCTAGTTTGTTCACCTTAGTCATATATAGTGTCAAAATAAAAAGAGCTGGGGATATAGTTCCATGACAGACAGAGTACTTGCTTATTATAAGTCCCTGGGTTCAGTACCTGTTCTGAAGGAAGGAAAAGGAGGAGGAGGAAGAGGAGGAAGAAGAGGAAGAAGGAAACAAAGAAGAAAGTGGAGTTAGAGAAGGAGGAAAAGAAGAGGAGAAAGAGGAAGAGAGGGAGGAGGAGAAAAGCAAAAAAAAAGAAGGAAGAGAAAGTAAAGAAAAGAAAAAGAATTTGAGGAATTATTTTTCCACTACATCCTGGGAAAATCTGGGAAAACTTGAGCATTGGGTAGAATTGTCCTTAAATTATTATATAATTTGTCTGGCATTTTCTCCATGGGAAGATTTTTACCTATGCCACAATTAATTTTTCTACTCTACCTTTACTCAGTATCTTCCCCTCTGTTCAGTTTTGCTAAGTTGCGTTTTTCTAGAATGTCTCCATCTCTTTAAGTTTTCATAATTGGCAAGGAATGGCTCTGTTGTGTTTGAAGGTGTGTCTCATTTGTACTTATGTACGCTGTCCATCCATCACTGCTTTCTTTTGTCCCATTTTCTTGCTAAGTTTTGCTTGTTTGTCTGTCTTGCTAAGATTTCAAAGGACCTGCCTAAGCTCTATCTTCTCATAGTCTTGACTTGGTTGGCTTTGCTTCCCTCTGTGTTATCATTCACATTTATCAGTGATTCTGTCTCCCTCCACCTTTTAAATCACATGCTTTATTAATTACCATTCTGAATTCCTTCTCTTCAATAACAGTTATTTCCATGAAGTGTTACTTTTTTGCATCTCACAAGTTTTACTGAATAATTTTCATTATCATTCTGAGTATTTCTAAAGTTTCATTTAATTTCTTCTTGGACCTTTGAGTGATTTAAAAGTAGTGCTTTTTAATTTTCAACCAAAACAAAATCTTTTACTTTTATGTCTCCTATTGACCTCTCCATAGTTGCTTCTCACCCATCTCACATGATCTGCACAAATTATTTGAAGTGTTTTGGCGGTTATGACCCCTCATGTTTCAGTTCACCTTCTGTTGCCACAAAAAAAAATATGCAGGACGAACAACTTTCAGGGAAAAAAGGTTTGTTTGGTCTCGCAGTTTCAGAGGGATCACTCAATGGGCACTGTGCAGCACAGTATCCATGGTAGGAGCCTGTGGAAGAGGAGAGAGAGAGAGAGAGAGAGAGAGAGAGAGAGAGAGAGAGAGAGAGAGAGAGAGAGAGAGACCAGTATCATAATGTATCATGTTCCTTCCAAGGACATACCACCAATGATGTCACTTCCTCCTTTGGTTCCATCCTTCCCCATTCCTCTATGGCCTGAGAACCAAGCCTTCCGCAGGCGGGACTTCAGGGAATGCTTTATTCCAAGCACAGCATCCATTCCACATGGCTGATATTTTTTTTAAATCTCCCATATATGATGGGAATTAATGTAATTAAAACTTACTGACTAAATAATTTATCAATAGCTATCAAATAATGCTGGTGATCTCATTCAGCTGGTTATATTGTTCAAATCACAAATATCTTCAATTGTTATCTCATTAGACTTCATATGTGGCAGTATGTTGCTCATTTTATCTATATCCAGTTAAATATTTAGGAAATTTCATCACTTCACAGAGTTTTACAGTCGTTATTATTTTTTGGTAGAACTGATTATCAGAAGTCATTTGGTAAGGACTTTATGCCTAAAGCACTTAGTGCTTTTTGTCTTGAAATTCATTTTAACTGATGTTAATAAAGTGATCTCTTAGGTTTTTTTTTTTCTCATTCTGTCTTTATGGCTATGTTTTCAGTCAGACATTGCTATTTATGTAGCACATGGTTTGGTTTGATCTAACCTGATGAGCTTTAATTTTATTTATCATTGATTGATTGTGTATGAGTGCCTGTTTGTATATGTGAACGAGGACATGTACATGTCATGATGTATGTGTGGAAGTCAGTGAACATTTTTCAGAGGGCTACTCACATTCCTGCTGGAGGCAAGACCTCTTTTTGCTGTTTACTGCTTTGTTTAGGAGCCACTTGCATATTCTCTGATCTCTACCTTTATTCTTTCTATAGGTGCAATGGGATGACAGAGGTCCACAAAAGCTTCTGGCTTTCTTTAAGTGGGGCCTAAGGATCTGAACTTGGACACCAAGAGCTGCCCAGCAGGTGCTTTATGCACTGAGCCATCTGTCTAGCCCCTCATTTTTGTTTGTTAGTTTAAGGAGTATTATATTCACTCTCCCATTCTTCCTTACATCGGTCTGCTCCTCTGTGTAAGCTCCAGCCTTCCAGCCTTCCTATGGCATCCTCACTCCTTGCCTCTACTCAGGAACCCAACCCCCAGGGAGCTCAGAAACAGTGAGCTCCTATTATTTCAACCCACCTCTCCATCACTGTCCGGGAATTCCCACTGGCCTGGCTTGTAGATGACATTGTATTTCAATCAACTGCCATGTCCCTGCTCTCAGGGAGTGCTATGTGAATGAACCATGAAGCTGTTTTTCACTTCTGAAGTCTTCCTTGTCACTTCCTTCTTTCCTTTGTCTCTCTCTCTCTCTCTTTCTTTCTCTCTTTCTGCTTACAAAATAAAAATAAATATTTTAAAATATATACACTGTATTTTAAAGGTGTCTATACCCTATGAAAAGAGAGAACAAATGATGACATCCACCATCCCACAATTGTTCAGCTCACTCAGTAATGTTCACTGCCCATGAGCTGAGCTGCTTTGTGGTCTCCTTCCCTCATTTGCACTTTCTGTTTTTGGATAGTTGTTTACGTGTCACTAATATCTGTGTGGAAGGTGAGACCAAGTTATGGCAACACTGGCTGAAGGAATATTTGCTCTCTCCATGACTATGCTATGTTTCAAGCATAAGATTATAGACTTTTAAAAAAATACAATATTTTTTAAAACATGACAGACATAGTTGTTTGGATACAAATATTAGGAATCAGGATGCTCTTTGTAGCATCCAACACAATTTCACTTTTTTAGCCATCTTGGTATTCCATTTATTTTAAATCTAAAAACACTGATCCATGTTAACAACAGCAAAGGTCAACGGTCACTTGGAGACCAGATAAATGATGAGTTACTTAATGTCATTACATCAGACTTTTTCCCTGAGGACTAGAACTACGATCATGCAAACCACAGCTCAGTTATGAATAAAGAAAATAAAATTTAGTAAATATGAGGTAAGGGCTGATTAAACGTGGGGCATCAGTTTGATAAAGTCATCAGGAAAAGTAAAGGTTAGGACTCACAGGAAGGAGAGGAGCAGAAATGGTTAGCAGGCCTGGCTTCTGGGCTTCGGAGCTCTGCCTCCAAGGGGAAGGCAGGAAGGATAGTGGAGTTGGGCCAGAAGAGCAGCTGCCCCTTCCTGAGATGCAGACATGTAATTTTACATTTTTAATTTTTGCTATTTGATATGAATTAATGTTTTTACACCCCTGATGTTCCTCCTAGGGATCCTCACCCCAGCTGCTGAGCCCTCTGGATTTGCTATAACAGGGTTTGAAGAATCTGTAGCCACAGGGATGTGCTGGAATCCCTCAAAGAAGTGAAACAAGAGATCACCCAAACTGAGGAGGCCTTAAGACATGCAAGCATTGGTGTTAAAGAATGTCAGAGACTCTGGGGAAGAGACTTCAGAAGTGCATGGGGCTCAGAGCAGAGGCTACATTTTCCTAGAGGCTGCTTGCCTCTCTAATAGTCAAACCTGAGTTGGAAACTGCTAAAGAGGCATCAGGTGTAGTGTACACCCAGACCCGGGTCTGCTTTCCTTTCTCGGAACAGGCCCACCTCAGTCACTGACAGCTCTGTCTCTGACTCTGGAACACAGATGTCAGAGACACATGATATAACGGAAGATTAAGATATTGCTTATATAAGAACACACTGCTGAAGGACTATTACTCAAATTTGGAAGATTAGGGGGACAGAAATAGCAACTGTTTGAGGTTTGTGAAACACAAGCTTAGGATGAGATAAGAGAGGTCTGAGAATGCTTGCTCTCACTCCTTTGTCTATGTCTATGGGGGTCATTTGTACTTTCAGAAATCATTGTACACCAAATGCAACTTGTGACTTAACTTGCTTTTGTTAACTGGCCCTGCCATTTGGGCTATGAATACAGCAAGCTTTGATCAAGAAAGAAAGCTAGGGGAGGAGGTGAGAAGTGAGGCATATCTGCATTTCTCCAGAACCTATTTTAAACTTTGAGCTCCCTTGTATCTTACCTGATTTGTTAATTTACATGTGTGATGTCACATACATACATGTCTCTGGACCCAGATATAAAACCCCTTGTCAACTGGTGTTTGGGGCCATTGCCTTAACTCTGCTTGGCCTGCTGGCATCAATTCCTAAATTCATTATAATAATAATACTAAATGAAACTCCACTCTCCTCTTGTTGTCATGGCTTTGTCTCTTTTTCATGGGAAATTTTTATAATAGTGACACTCCAAGTGTGGGTTTTCTGGAAGTTGAAGCCACTTATGTTCGTCTCAGTGAATATGGAATAGTCAGTGTGGTACTTTGAATAAATGTCCCTCACTAGATTCAAGGAGTTTTCTTAAAAGCTGGTCTCCATCCTCCTGACTGGAGGAGGTGCAACTGTGGGTGGATCATAGAGTCCGGTCCTAAGGTGTTACTGAGTTGGATCTGGAATTCTAGCCTAAAGTATGCGTAGAGATGCCTGAGCTATGCCTGGAGTCCCTGCTGTGTGTAGCCTAAGTGTGTTTCCTTTTGGAGGTGCTGGTAGTGTTTTTTCTCTCTGTTTTGATTTGTAAGCTTCAAATAAATCTTGTCTCACCTATAAACATCCCAGCAGCATATAGCTAACTATGACAGAAATTGTTACCAGAGAGCGTGGTAATAGTCTGTGGCAAATCTGACCATGTGGATTTTGGTCTTTTGGAACTTGTATACTGGACAGTACTTGGTATTTGCAACTAAAAATGCCTTCCAAATTTGTAAACCAAGTTTTATGGACTATTTTGGTGAGAGTTTGAAAATGCTAAGTGCAGAGAGAATTGTATTTGGAGTCTTGGTTTATGAACTTTCAAAGGCAAGGAGAAACCACAGAGAACTTTACTGGAATTGTGCTACTAGCAAAAAGGCTATCTGCATTCTGGTGCCAATGTCCAGAGAGTTTGATAAAGGTTGAATTTAAGTAATAAACTGATGTTCTTGGCTAAAGATATGGAACTGAGAATTTTAAAACTTAGTTGGATTAACTAAAGTTTAAAATTTATAGGCACAGAAACTGGTTTTAGCTTATTGAAGCTGCTATTGTCAACTACATCAGCAATCTTAAAGAAGATGGCCCAACTGTTTTAAATTGGAACAATGGAACAGATGCCTGAGGTGATTCCACCCAGGAAAGACTGGATAGGTAGAAATGCAACCTTTTGAAAGGAGATGGTTGAAAGGAATGAATCTGCTCTTCAAGGTCATTATTTATTTCATTCCTGAATTAACAACATGGTTGTGTCTTACACACCTGGTATTGGTTTCAGAAGCATGAAAACTGCATGGAGTAGGTCATGAAGTGCACATGGTTCTAGGAACTGCTGTTGAGATCCAGTATATGGAACAGGGCTTGAAGTCCCTGATAGGCCAGTCAAGCAATTGTAAGATGGACCATGGTTTGCATGGGGACCAGAAGATATTTTGGATATTTTAGGATCATACCACACTGTTGGTTCAGGATGGATATTCCTCAGCTACTCAGTCAAGCTGGAGGGGCAGAAATGGAAAATCCGGATATTTCGGTCACTGGTTATGCTATAGGACTTGAACTGCATTGTTTGTCTAACAGTTGTTGAGTCTGCATTGGTCCAGTCTCTCCTTGTTCTGCCTCACAGCAGTTGGAAATGCTTACTGTGTGCCATTTTGTGTTAAAAGTATGTAAATTGTTTTGATATTACAGGACTCACAGTTAAGTTACTGCCACTGCTTTTGTGAAATACATTACCAATCTTAAAGAAGAAGGACCAACTGTTTAAATCTCAGATGAGATTTGTGACTTTGGAGCAAAATTGCAATTTGGTAAAGACTGTGGGGAGCTTTGAATTTGGACTGAACACAATATAAAATGTGAAATAGTTATGAATCTATTGAGGGACAGAGGCATTATGTGGTAGTTAAAAATGGATAGGCCTCAATAGCTTCAAGGAGTTTTATTAAAAGCTTGTCTCCAGCCTCCTGGCTTGAGGAGCTGTCACTATGGGCCTGGGTCCATGGGTTAGTTAGGGAGTCGCTGCGCGCATCAACTCCCTGTTCACCCACGGGGGCTGGGTGAGCTGCGGCTTGGAATAGCTGTGAGCCGAACGAGAGATGAGACTCTCGGGAGAACGCGGCAGTGGGCAGTTCTCATTTTATTGTATAGATAGCAGTTGCTTATATAGAGAAAAGTCAGAGGTAGAAGCATAGGAAGCAATATCTGTGAGCATCTCATGAGTTTGATTGGTAGGGGCCAGTATCCTTTGGATACCTAATTTGCATAGATAAATTGAGGGGGCTACGTGACTCTATACATGGATACAGACATGGATAGAATGGTGATGTCAGCAGAGGAAATGTAACCTTGTTGTTTAGGTTTGTTTATTGCAGCTGGATTAAGTTAGGCTTTGAACTGCTAGCTTATTTTATCGGACAGCTGTGGCCTGCCTGGGGGCTGGAGTTTTCAGGATTGCTAAGATTTATAGGGGCCCTTGGACTTTGCCTCAACTTCCTTATCAGAAGGAGACAGTCCCAGAAGCCTGCCAGACTCAGCAAAACCCTACTTCCTCCGTGCCCCATTAGCAGGGTACCACATATGGGTATATATTAGCCAGGAACTTCTGATAAGACTCTCTTTGCCTAGATACATTTTTTTCCTTCTGCTAGTTTTTATTTTTTTTGTTGTTGTTGTTTGTTTAACTAAACAGCCAGTGCTATACTCTGAAAAAGAAGAGAGAGGAAAAAAATGAAGCTGCTTTAAAAAAGTCCATCTAAGCAGGTGGCATGGGAAATGTGACATTCCCAGTAGCGTTCCTCCCTACTCTTGCCTACCTGCCTGTCTCCTGTGCTCTGCTCCAAGGGTCATGAAGCCAGGCAGAGACTAGGGTTGGGGTTACTGACCAGCTGCTTCCAGATGCACTTCCACCATGGAGGTGTGCCTCCATTTGGAAGGCACGACAGGGAAGGAGGCTTGGGGTTTCCTCGCCCCACATAGCTCCACATCCTTTGGGTCATGGTATGCAGTGGGTTCACTCCCCAAGCTAAACAACAGTGCTTGCCTAATCCTAGGACAGAGGAAAACAGCTCCAGTAGGTGGCTCACACAAAAATGGCCATGAACCACCTCTTAGAAATGGCCTGACTTGGCCACATGGAGAGATAAGACAAAAGGCTTTTCCAGCCCACCCCCAACCTGCGTGCCAATCTGCCCACTGAACAGCTAGATGGAACTGAGATGGTTTTTAATTCCTTGGAAAAAATAGGTGCTTATATTATTTAATATTTTCTGGTCTAGACAGATACCTTAATTGTTAAAATGTATTTTAGGATAGTTTATTTATTTGATTTAATTTTTAAAACTTGATTTATGGAAAAAAAATCATCTCAAAGGTTTACTGTGACTTGAGTTCATTACTTTCACAGATCTCTAAGTGTAATTAATTTGTTTTCTAGTCAATTTAGAAAACAAAGAATAAGAAGTTTCTATGAACTTTTATCCCCTTAAAGTTTTTTCCTCTGTAAATCATTTATTCATACAGGTATTAAAAATAAGCTAATCCCCATGACAGACCTGATATCCTAGATATTTAAAGAGCTGAGACAGGTATCATAAATTTCTTAGGAAAAAAATGTTTACTGGTTTAATAAAGATTCCCCCTTCTGGTTTATATTTAAAACAGTAAACTTTATTTCTAAATATTCAAGATTTTCTTCTCTGGTTTGTCTTGCCAATACTGCTTCAGACTGAACCATACTTGGAGCCAAACAAAGCTTACAATTAAACTGTTCTCTGACTACTTTTAACTTTGCTATAGACGTAACATTTTTCAGCCTACATGGACAATTTTTAGAAATGAAATTCTACCAATGATGATGTATCATTTATCAGGTATATTCAAAGGTTATAAAAATAAGAAAATCATCTCCACATATGTTAAATGTATTGATAAAAATTACTCCAGGGACAATTATGTCTTACCTGTACTCATAAGCTTTATCAAAATTACCTTTTAACATGTGCTTCATAAAATTTACTAACAGGAGATATCTTAAATCCATTATTTGATATCAAAAGAATTATACATCTTTTTAATGGGAAAATTTAGAAGTACACATTTTTATTATGAAGATTTAAGGTTTTTTTTAAATCTTTTATGTCACCAAAAATGACCCCTCTATGTATGTACTCTTAGAAAACTGACAGCCATAGTTTTACAAATATTTACCAACATATATCTATAGATCTTATTTGATAAGGGGTCAAGTCAATTTGGCGTAATTTCTGTTCATTCTATTCTAAGTTCTATAAAAGATAAATGTTAGATGCTGTCCCTTCCATAAAAGCCAAATACATGTGCTGGGCCCAAACTATGGACTGAAAAACTGACCATTCCTATGTCTCCCTCCCTTAATTGCCTCTATCCTTGTTTTTGATCTCAACAAATAGATGGATATGTGCTGCATAAAAATGTTCAGCCATTCTCTGGATTTATAAATGAACTCTCTTGAACTCAGACCCAAAACAGGCTTTAGGGTAAATATGTATTTCCCAGTGTTTCCTCAAAAACCAGACTGGCCCTCTGATAAATGACAAATATATAAGAAAAATCACAACATGAGGAAATCTATGTCTTCTTTATGTTCTACTAAAGTCCATGGTCAAATGGGTAAACTGAGTAAAAAACATGTTTTTCTATCTATGGATCAATGGTTAGAAACACTTGCTATGTAAATGCTGGATGTTTCCTTATAAATAAAATGTTTGCTTATAAATAAAAAGAAAAAGTGGGTAATATAAGGTTCTATGTTAGGAATGACAGTTCCTCTCTTCTGATCTCACCTATAGTCGCCTCTGTCAGAAAAAGGTTTAATCATCAGGAAAAGATTAAAATGAGTAAACTGAGTCAATATCTTAAATACCTGATATTTTTTTCTCTTCTCAGTTTTCTCTTTTAAGATTAAGTCCTTATTAATCTCTATATAATGTTGATAGAAGTAAATTGCAAATTCTGGATGCTGTAATGTGATTAATAAAAAGAAATTACTTCAATGGTACTTTTAAATCCATAGTTGCCAAGCTTTTCATAGACCCATTGATAATAACTTAAATCTGTGGATCCAAGGTCCCATAGGTAGGAGTTTAATCCTTTTACAACAACAAACCCTGTAGCACATAGACCACTCTAAAACATTCACAAACTTACATGCCAGACTCCCACAGAGGGGAGGAAGGAAATCAGGTCCTAGAACACCCCCTCCCAGATGAGCAATTAAACTAAGACAAGAGGAAACAAGAAAGAGAGAGAGAGAGAGAGAGAGAGAGAGAGAGAGAGAGAGAGAGAGAGAGAGAGAGAATCTCTACACTTAGGTCTAATCATAGCCCCTGGCACTTCTAATAGGCTGTGATGTGAGGCACATGATGGGGAACTGGGGAGAGGTCAGGAGAAAACTTGACCTTGGAGAATGGCCCGTTAGGGTGTGACATGGATCCCAATGGGGTCTCTCCTTGCTCCAGGAGATACATATAATGTGCTATGTGGCTTCTTTGATTTGGGAAAAAGCTAGAAATTTGGGACCCAGGCTCCTGTAGGAAAGAGACTCCCAAATTTCTTTTCCCAAATCTGGTCCTGAAGGGATGACCCTCTTGCACATAGAAGATATAAGACAGAATTGGGCATAAACTGACTCTAGATTCTTCTACTCTCTCTTTCTCCAAGTCATTTCAGATGGGACATTTGGCTTCCAATACAGCCCCAAAGTCTCCACTAGCCCCAAGAACTGGGCCCCTTTAGATCCACTATACTTTAATGTTCTATTGTTAAAAGGCTTGGCCAAAATAAAAATGGCCATCACATGGCAATTTTATATGTTATATAGACAGAGAGAAGAAAAACTGCCCATTGCCTTTCTCCAATGGCTCAACAAGACAATTAGAAAAAACATACTGAACATATGCCATAAAAAGTTACAAAAATTGGTGTCTTAACCAAACAAGAGCTTAAAACAGCTGCTCAAACAAGAGCTTAAAACTGCTGCTTCAAGACACATTTTCTGCTTATTTTAATTGGAAAGTCAAAAGAGAAGAAAAGGGAGCAAGAGGAAACAAGACGGGAATCAAAAAGAACAAAAAAAAGGGAGATAAAGAAAAAATAGACATCACCAACAAAGAAGGATGCTTAGGGAAGTGCCCCTTCAAAAAAAAAGGACACCTACAAAGGCTGCTTTCTTTGTGGATAGAGGGGGACATGTTTATAAAAACAGCCCCAAAGGAAAAAAATTTTTGCCAGGTCCTCCTGAGATCCTATCCTAGATGCTAAGGTTTTAACTATTGAAAAATAAAACCTGGGTTTTATGGTTAAGTTTACTCATCAACGACTCATTAATACTAATTTGTTCATGGTTTAAGGGATACAAAAACTGGCTTCTTTTTTAATGTTTTTATTGGCTTAAAATTACATATATTAACACAACAACATGCTCAGTATCATAGGTTCTTAGATAAAGCCATTGACTCGACTCCATGGTGACATTTCCTCTTATGCATTAATTATTCTCCCCCCATGACTCTTACATTCTTCCTGCCCCCTCTTCTGCAAATTTCCCTGAGTCATAGTGGGTGAGTTTATATTTTGCATAGATATTAGGTTTTTAAGAGTCTGTACATTTATATTTTGGACAATTTTGGGCACCCTTGGTTCCTCTCTCTATTGTCCTTCCCCAGGTTATCTGCTTTGCTGTGGGAATAGCTCTTTTGCTCGCCATCTCACTTCCTTAGAGGTTGTGTTAGGACTCTAAATGGTGAGTTTGAGGTGAATGGTCTCCTGCTTGGGTGTCCCCCCATCAAGTCATGTCCCTTTGGTGGAGTTCTGTTGTCCCCGGTTCACGTTGCTTTCTGGAAAATACAAATAGAGTTTCCAGTGGAGAGTGAGATCATTTTTGGTCAATTGAGGCAGATATTGCTAAGTTGGTGAGCATTTGGGGGGTGTAGCCTTTCTGAAGATCTATGGTTAGTGAGTACTTTCCCGCATAGATGGGGTTCTTGGTCCCCATTCAAGGTTGCCCTGGGTCCCCTTACCAGTCAGCGGTTCCCTGCCTCTGAGCGGATCTCATAGCCACTTAGCCAGCTGTTGATTACCCACCTAGGTTGGGTGCCACTATTGCATAGATGGGCACTTCTTGACTTGCTTGTCTGTGCCATATAGCAGTGTGTTCTACACTCTAAGGCCATCGGTCAGTGTAACTTAAAGATGCCTCCTGCCCACTCAGGATATCGTTGGTCAGGTTCCCTTGGCAGCTTGTGCAACACCTTCCAGCATCACCCAGGCTGCCCTTCTGGGAGCTGATTTCATTTCTGGATTCAGCAGGGTCTCTCAGTGTTGGAAGATATCATTCTATAGCAATAGTGTCTTATCTTTTGCCTAAGGTGGGTATTCAAGGGCTGTGACAAAAGTTTGTCTTTTTTTAGGGACCATGTTGGTCACTCTGATCAATAGCTCATTGTGTGAGGAAACTACTTACTGGGTTGGGGAGCCAACAGTCAGCTTTCTTTGTACCATTGGTAGGTGTGATGCTTAAGTTTGTCAACTTGAGCTAATCCATAATAATCTTGGGTGGATCCCTGAGCTTGCCTGCAGAAAGGATTGACAAATTCCTTTTGGGATTTTGGAGAAGACTTGTGATGGTTAAGTTTGTCAATTTGAGCTAATCCATAGTAATCCTGGGTGGGCCTTCCAGAAGGAGACTAATATAAGGAAACTTAAGGGGAAGGAGACCCTCTTCTTTCCTCCCCCCGCTGCTGGTGCTGGTTCCTGACTTGCACTCGCATCCTGCTCTCCTACCCTTCCTGGACATCGGAACCCAGTTTCCTCGGCCTCACATGGTGGACTGAAGAGCAGCCGCTCCCCAGGGATTCATCAGGCCTTTTGAGCTAGATTGGGACTGCTGAGACATCCATCTACGTGGACTGAACAGCTACTGGTTCCTTACCTGTGGGCCTACAGACTGCTACTATTGGACTGTCGTAAGCTATCCCAGTAAATTCCTTTTTTTATATCCATTCTATCAACTCTGTTTCTTCTAGAGAACCCTGACTAATACAGTAGGCTTCCACCATGCCCCCCCCCTTTGGGGACCTGTCTATCTCCAGAACTTGTTGTACAGAAGATAGGATTCTATGGAGTCAGATTATTTTTGTTTAGGTTTGTGTACAACTCCCCCTCTGTTGCTTCCACCACTGCCTCCATTTACTTCTGTCCTCTTTGCCTTTCCTGTGAATCACTAATCATATTTACTTACAGATTGGTTTAACCTGATTAGGGGCCACAGATTAGGGAGAATATGTGTCGCTTGTCTCTCTGTTTTTGTGTGAGTTCACTAAATATGATCTGTTCCAAATCCATCCATTTTTTCTTTGAATTTCATTATATTATTTTTCCTAATTGCTGCATAGAATTCCATGGTGCATATGTACCACATTTTTTATATCCATTCATCTAGCGATAGGCACTTAGGTTGGTTCCAATTCCTAGCTATTATGAATTGAACCGCTATAAACATGGTTGAGCAGATGTCTCTGTACTGAAACGAGGAGTCTTGAGGATATATGCCCATTAAAGGGCCTTGGAAATCCCTACACCATAGGCACAGGAGCTATAATACAAATTACTGCAAGGGCTAATGAGCCCCAACTTCCTAGAGTATGTAAGAACTGTAACAGAGCTCAGACCCTAGAACACTTGGCCTACAGATATCCTCCCATAGAGGACTAAAGATCTGAATAACAGTGATGGTTAACTTTTGTTAAACTTGCTCTCTTTAGTAATGCACAGTAATCTTGGATAGGTCTCTGACATTGCTTAAGGGTGGATTAACTGAAGGAGGAGTTCCCTCCTCCAGAGTGAGCCTTTCTTCCAGAATGGGCAGCCCTCTATGTAGGGGGCAGGATGTAAGGAAGCTTGAGGAAAAGGAAATCTCTATCTCTCCTCACCCCCCACTCCTGTTTGCTGATGTGTGTGGGGGGAGAGGTATTGGTGATGGCTTCTTTGTCTCTGTTTGGACTTACAAAAAGGGGCCAGCATCTTTCATCATTACAGAACTTCCACTGTTTCTGTATATCAATAAATTCTTTCCACCTATAACTGTGCCTGGTTTGTAGCTTCATCCCAGCAGTATGTGGCTATGACAGTTTTGGTACCAGCAGTGGGGTGATATTGCTGAGGTGAATTTAACCAAATGGATTTTGGCCTTCTGAAATTTGTGTGCTGGAGCAATTGACATAGATTTGGGACTTGAAACTGAATATGCCTTCCAGAGTGGTAAGCCATGTTTCATGGACTATTCTGGTGAGAATTTGAAAATGCTAAGTGCAGAAAGAATTGCATTTGGAGGCTTAGCTTATCAACTTTCTAAGGGGAAGGAGAGAATGCAGATAACTGTGTTGGAATTGTATTATGGAATAAGGGCTGGATGTGTTCTACTTCCCATACTTGCCCAGAGAGTTCTATTATGGTTGAATTTAAGTTATGGACTGTTGTGCTTAGCTAGCAATATGGAACTGAAAGTATTAAGATTTAAGGTTGGAAAAAACTCAAAAGCAAGTTTAACTTACAGGCAAAGAATCTGGTTTTAGGTTACTGAAGCTGCTATTGTCAACACATTAGCAATCCTAAAGAAGATGGCCTAACTGCTTTATATTAAAACAAAAGAAAGGATGCCTGAGGTGTTTCCTCACAGGAAAGACTGAATGATTGACCTGCAAACTCTTTTTGAAAGGAAATAGCAGAAATGAAATAACTTGCTCTTCAAGGTTCATTTTGTCTCTGAATCAACCGCATGGCTGTGTCCTGCATACCTGGTATTGCTTTTGCAAGCATGAGTGTTGTAGAAATTCCCTGTAACAAACAGAAAAAGCCATTTCAGCAAGAGGAGAGTGGAGTTTCACTTATTATTATTATGAATTTCAGGAATTTATGCTAGCGGGCCAAGCATAGATGAAACATTTGGCCCAGAGCCCCTGTTACAAAGGGGTTTTATATGGTACAGAGATGTGTACATGACATCATGCATATAAATTATTAAATCAGGTAGAACACAAGAGAGCTCAAAATTTAAAATGGGTCAGAGAAATGTAGATAAGCCTGTGTTCTCATGTCCTCCCCTGACTTCCTTCTTGATCAAAGCTTGTAGAATTTCCAGCCCAAATGGCAGGGCCAATTAACAAAAGAAAGTTTTCACAAGTTGCGTTTGGTTTTACAATGGTTTCTGGAAGTACAGATAATCCTTATAGACCTAGACAAAGGAGTGAGAGCATGCATTCTCAGACCTCTCTTATTTTAGACCTCAAGCAGTTGCTGTCTCTGTTCCCCTAATCTTCCAAATTTGAGTAATATTCCTTCAGTAGTGTTTTTAGCAAATCCTAATCTTCCATTACATGAAAACTGCATGCATGGAGTGGGTCACGAAGTGTACATGGTTCCAGGAGCCACTGCTGAGATGTGGTATTTGGAACAGGGTGTGAAATCCCTGGTTGTCCACTGAATCCATTGGAGGATGGACCATGGTTTGCAATGTAGACCCATAGATGTTTTGGATATAACAGGACTGTGCAAGGGCTACCTACCATGGAGCTCTATTGGCTAGGGCCAGGCAGAGGCTGACAGTAAGGAATTTCTAAACCAGGTGTGACGAGAACACCCAAATCCAGGCTGGTTTCATCTCACTGCTTTAGTCCTTGTGATATTGAAGCAGCAGATGCCACCCCATGGTGACCAGAAGCCACCCAGGGCAAGTGTAGGGTTTTGGATATCAGCTGTCAGTGGGAATAAGGTTAGACCCTAGTGGCTCAACTTGCTGATACCAGTCAGAGAAAATGCATACCCAAGGCCAGCCTTACCCTACTTCACTCAACTGGAGTGGAGATAGTCTCCGCTTTTATTCTACTGTGTAAATAAGGAGTTTTACTTTCCTGCCTCTAAATTGCCCAATATCTTTGTTCCATTTCTTTTTAGACATGAAATAATTCTCTACTGAAGTCTGCATTCATTTGAAATCTTTCCCTGTTGCCACTGTGGCTCTTACAATGAAAAGTCTATAGTCCTGCAAGGAATCTCCAAGGCTCTTTTCAAGTGTAAATTTAGAAAATCTTGGTTCAGGACTACTGCAGTTGTGTAAGTATCCAGTCTAATTCACCTTCAGGTGAAGTGTTTAAATGAGCTCAACCAGAGCAGAATGATCTAAAGTGAAACAAAAATTAAATCACAGTTCTTTCTGAGTGCTCACTATGAAGCTAAGTACACGGCTTGAAGGCATGGAGCAAAGTGGGCTTGTTTTCTTCTGCTTAATTGTACATGGCGTCCTGCCTAAGTAGCCCCAAGTTCTGTGGGGAATGGAAAATATAAATGCATAATCCAGTGCCAACAGGACTACAATGATGGTTTAGGGCTACTTTCAATGATGGCACTTGATGGCTACTCAGAGGAACAGGGACACCATCTTTATATGAGGTGTGTTGACTCCTTTGATGACACCTGCTACAATACTGACGGCTAGGGCATCTGCCTCAGCCCCTGCACAATCCCACTGTGGGGCCCCAAATTGCCCACCAATTGTATTTCCTATATCCAGGAGAGTCTCTCCTATCACCTTTTGGTCATCTAGGATAAATGCTTTCATCCTACCCTAAAAAGGCTCTTTGTGAACTAGTCTTCCTCAGAATTTCCTGCTATCAATCAGCTGTGGACATCAGGTGCAGTATGCATGAATGGATTCTTAGCCTGTTTCTGATAATGCCTATTAAAATAGGTTCCTGACTGATGTTCATATGTACATGTGAGAGCTCATTGTTAGGCCAAAACCCAGCCAAACATGGAATCAGGACCTCAAGATGGAGCTGCCTGGCTGCCCCTGGGCAAAAAAACCTGGTGGTGGCAAAAATCTCTGCTGTATCTTGTTTTCCCTGGAAAGAAACTCTCTAAATCCATCCCAGGACCCAGGACCCATGACTTGTGACTGCAAACTCTAACCCCACCTTGGGACCCATGACCAGTGACTTCAAGGTCTATCCCCACCCCAACCTGTGACCTGCAAGCTCTAAAAAATGGCTTATCTGATAACCTAGGGCAGTTTCTCTTTCCCTTTATAAAAACCCAAACCATCTACACGTAGTTGGCTTTCACTGCCCTGTTTATATAGCTGGCAGCTAATGCTTTTTCCTGAATAAAGCTTCCATCTTACTTTCAGAGTGGTCTCACATAGTCTCAGTCACTTTAGGTACCTTACACTAACCATCTCCTTTGCAGCCTGGGCTCTGGTAGGTGTGCCCCAGGTGAATGATCAGCAGAAAATGAGAAAGACTCTTAGATTTGGGAGGCCTTTCAGGGTAACCCAGCTAGGACAGGGGTAGACAGTGTCAGGAGGCCAGGAAGTTTGAGGACCTGTAACAGGAAAGCTGCAGATTAGAACTGAAAGAGTACCCAGCTAATTCCAATGCAACTCAGAATTTAAGGAGTACACAAATTCTTGTCTATAAAGTTAAAGAATTAAAATTATAGGCCACCAGAGGATAAGGTATAGTGGGAAACTTTATTTAAAAGCAAATGGGAAATTACAGAGATCTCTAGCCACTAGTGTGGATAGAGAGCATGAGGGAGAGGTTTTATCAAAATCTGTGTTGCTCAGCTAAACAAGCAGAAGAAGGAAAAATCATGAGAATAAAGGTTCATGTGAAAAAGAACCTCAGCCCTTCACCATAGCCATTAGGCTGTGGTGCGAGGCCCTTACATAGCGTCCTTCTGCTAGGCCATGTGAGGAAGAGAAGAGACAGAATTTTCTGTTCAGTGAATGTTCCCTGTCCCAAGTGAGCAGAGAGACAGCTGGTTGGTCTATCTTTGACCAATCAGTTTCAGGATTAGGTTTGAATTCTAGTTAGAGACACCTCCCACTCAATGGGAGGGGTCTATGGAATTTGCCTGAAGGAGTTAATTGTCACAGTACAATTGCACAAGCCTCCTTGGAGTTCCCAGGGGTTCTCCCTCCAGCATGGCCACTCACAACCTTCTAGACAATGAACAAAGGCAATTGAATACCTGTGTTAACCTCACTAATTTGATTTTCCTTTCTGCAAGTACCCCTCTTCCCTCTCTCTGCTGGATTCAATGGAAACACTGAGTTATAGCTAGATGCATATTTTCATGTACCAGAGGCCTGTCTGTCTTCCACGCTTCTTCTTGGGGTCAGGAGCTTTGCTAGAGGAATCTGAGGAGCTTTCAACAAGGTAAGGTCAGAGCTAAGATGTTAATTTTGGAAGAAATAGCCAGAGTTGGTGAACACCTCAGCCATGGCCCTGGCATTGATATACTTTTCTGTTTGTACACTGTCCCCACAAGTCATAGCAACATGCTGCTGGAATGAATCTCCAAACCAGGCACAGTTTTGGGAAGAAAGTATTTATTGAAGCTGCAGATCCAGAGGATGTTCCAAAATGGCAAAAGAGGCTGGCCCCCTTTCACAGATCCAAACACAGAGAGAAACCCATCACCAGCACCTCAAGCAAAAAAACACATTCAAACTCTCAAAAAGCAGGAGCTCCAGGTTGAGCTCAGACTACTCTTTACCTATGTGTATCTGGAATTCCAGATACACCTTAGGGCTGGAGCCTTGGAGGTCAGGTCAAGGTGACATACCTTTCAGCCAGGCAGCAGGAGAAAAACCTTTAATTACTCTTGAATCTATTGGGGGCACAGCTTCATACTATTACACCAAAGAATCAAGTATCGCCTCAGCCTGGTGTGAAGAAAATCACAGAAGAAAGGAGGAAGTGATGTGACTGGCTCCATCCACTGGTCTGTAGACACCTTTAACAAAAGCCATTTGAGCAGAACAGTGAGTCTTTGAGTGTTGTACAGGGTTAAGAGAAAAGCCACAGGAACAATGATGTAGTGAAACATTCTCTTGAGATTCGGGCCTATGAGAAACAGCTTAAAATAGGTGATTACCTCAATGAGCTATCTTGATTTTCATTAAAAATAAAATGATCCTATTAGGGCTTTATTAACTCTTTCTGATTTAAAAATGAATATCTATGTTTCCTTGGGTATGTATATGGGTAACTGAATATATACAAATGATGGACATGCATTGATATTTAGTCAGGACATTTCAATTTTGTTAAAATAACTATGCCTGTGGGACTGGAAAGAAGTCTATGCAGTTAAGGCATTTGCCTGCAAAGAGTAATGATCAAGGTTAGATTCCCTAGTACCCATGTAAAGCCAGATGCACAAAGTGGCACATTCATTGGGAGTTTGTTTGTAGTGGCTAGAGATCCTGTAACACTTATTTTTTTCTCTCTCTCCTTACAAATAAATAAATAATTTTCAAAATAAAAATAACTCTGCCTAAAATTTAGCAACAAATTTCACAAAGACTTAAAGATTTGGCCAAAAAATGGTTTTCTCTTAAAGACAAATACATTTTTAAGACTGTATTTCACAAAGTAATTACATATATTCCAAACTGTACATTTACATATTTTGTTACAATAGTTTTGAATTAAAGCAATGGTAAAATAAAGAGTGGTGCATCATGAGGGAGGTACATAGGCATATGGGGCATGCTCATTATACTCAGTGAGTTACAATGATGGATCCTGAACTTTGCTTGCCTTACAATTGGACAGCTGTAGGAAAATGTATATATAATCCAAGAACAGAGTCATATCAAGAGTTTTTTAAAAAGTGATTATTTTTGAGTTGTTTAATGATTATTTTCATTTCTCTTTCTTGTATAGTCTTATTTTTTCCAAGACTATAAGACTGTAAGATATTTATCTATCTGTCTAACTGTCTGTCCGTCCGTCCATCTGTCCATTCATCTGTCCATCCATCCATCCACCCACGTATCTATCTATCTATCTATCTATCTATCTATCTATCTATCTATCTATCTATCTATCTATCTATCAATCTATCATCTATCTATATCAGGTTGGATCTGTAAGGAATAATAAACACCTTATAAAAATCAACATGATACATATTATTTTCTAGTTTAAATATTTGTAGGCCATGAAACTTCTTAGTTACAGAGCACTTGGAATGGCCAGTCTGTAAACTTTAGCCATTCTACTGTAGGATTCGTAGATGCCCCCATCTCTGTCTGTCTCACAACTGAACCCAGGGCCTCTTCCACCTCGGTAAGCACACTAACACTGAGCTACACCCCAACCCCTCTCATTGTGGTTGATTTTAATCTGACTTTTCCTAGTGAGCTAACCATGCTAAATGCTTATTTACTTTCAATTTATCTTTCTAGGGAAGTGTCTGTTAAATATATTAAGAAAGGGCTAGTTCTTTGACACCAGAACATTTTTCTGATACCAAAACAAGATGGAAATTTATTTCAAGAAGAGAAAACTAACAAAAAATACCACTTGGGAGCACAGGTGACAACATTCTAAACAGCATTTCAGCAAATATAATCCAATAACACATGAAAACATTGCATCAGAAGCCAAGTGTGGTGGTTCACACAGGGGATCCCAGTACTTAGAAGGCTGACCTGGGAGAATTGCCATGAATTGGAGGCCAGTCTAGACTATAGAGTGAGTTTCAGGTCAGGCTAAAATATAATGTTAGACACTACCTGAATACTCTAAAAAAGGGCTGCTGCAGATATATTTTGGTAAAATGCTCACTAAGCATGTACAAGGCTCTGGGTTCACTTCCCAGCACAACATAAAACAGACTGTCAGTTCAAGGTCATCCTTATCTGTCAGGTTTGAGGCCAGTCTGGGCTACTTGAGACCCTGTCTCAAAACAACAAAAAGATTCCAGCAACATGGCCAATTTTGGTTCATTTCAGAAAAACATGTTTTATTTAAAATCAAGCAAATGAGGAGAAATTTTATATGATAAACCCAATGGAGAATTCCTCATAAAGACACATCAGCAGTTAAGAACAGGATCAGTGAATCTAGTAAAATGTGTATAAATAACATCCAACTTACTGGGGATAGCATAGTGCTTTCCTTCTGCACGGAAGAATAAGGCTTAGGTTGTGACAGGGTCAGGTATCTGCAGGGAACACCCCTCCCCTTGAGTGGGAGGTATCTAGCTAGAGCTACAACCTAGGGGCTGGTCGGTCAAATATGAACCAATCAGCTGTCTCTCTGACTCACCTGGGGAGAATTTAAATTAACTTCCCTAGAGGAAGCCATTCTCTTCCCCTACTTGGCAATGGAGTTGAAAGGCTGCTGAATTTCCAGGAAGGTAAGGCCTTCCCCACCCCAGCCATTTGCAGGCTCCAGACATTTTCCCTCATGAATCTTTCTTTCTCATGAGCTCTCTAATATCTTTTCTCCTCCTGCTTATTTAGCTGACCCACACTTGTGGCTGGAGAACTCTGTAACCCCCCATGTTCCCTTAAATAATAAAGTCTCCCACTATACCTTACTATCTTGTTGTCTATGATTGTAATTCTTCAACTTTATAGACAAGAACTCGGATACTCTTTAAAGTTGGAGTGCATTAAAATTTTTACTGGGGGTTATCTAAATTCTAACCCTTCCCAACATCCCATATCATAATCTGAAAGACCCCCCAAGGCCTCTCTCAGGAGAGCATACCCCAAAATTCCAATAACCATACCAGCAGATGCAAAAGCAAGAGGATTTCATTCTTCGGCTGCGCAGTCGGGCTCCACAAGCAGGCAGATGAATGTCTAGGCAAGATGGAGGTTTAGGGTGATGGCCGGTCCAAATTGAATGCGATCTTTGTCTAAGAGTAGAGATTGATAATGTGTCATTCGGGCATTTGACATCCACCTCTCAGGTGGCTGTCTGATTATGGTTTCGACAGCATGAGGTGTTATCACAGTCAGTGGTTGCCCAAGAGTCAGTTTATAAGAGTCTTTTACTAGGGTAGCAATGGCTGC